>JANHZT010003136.1:113585-128913 GCA_032468215.1 Stegonotus admiraltiensis
TGGGACTGGAGGCTAAAACATAAAGAAAGGTTGCTGGAATTGGGTATATCTAGTTTAATGAAAAGAAGGACTCGGGGTGACATGACAACAGTGTTCCAATATCTCAGGGGTTGCTACAAAGAAGAGTGGGTCAATCTCTTCTCCAAAGCACCTGAGGGCAGGACAAGAAGCATGGATGGAAACTAATCAAGGAGAGAAGCAACCTAGAACTAAGGATAAATTTCCTGACAGAACAATTAATCAGTGAAAAAACTTGCCTCCAGAAGTTGTGAATGCTCAAACACTGGAGGGTTTTAAGAAGAGATTGGACAACCATTTGTCTGGAATGGTATAAGGTTTCCTGCCTAAGCAGGGGGTTGGACTTGAACATCTCCAAAGTCCTTTCCAACTCTGTTATTCTATTCTAAGGAGGTTAATATAATTCTGTGGGGAAAAATGTTTATTGGTAATACCAATGTCAAATAATAAAACTATGCGTGGCTAAGACGCTGAGCTTGTCGATCAGAAGGTCGGCAGTTCAGCAGTTCAAATCCCTAGTGCCACATAACGGAGTGAGCTCCCGTTACTTGTCCCAGCTTCTGCCAACCTAACAGTTCAAAAGCATGTAAAAATGCAAGTAGAAAAATAGGGACCATTTTGGTGGGAAGATAATAGCACTCCGTGCACCTTCAGCGTTTAGTCATGCCGGCCACATGACCACAGAGACGTCTTCAGACAGCGCTGGCTCTTCGGCTTAGAAATGGAGATGAGCACTGCCCCTAGAGCCGGAAATGACTAGCATGCATGTGCGGGGGAACCTTTACCTTTTTATGCTGGATGCACAAACACTGGAGTCAACTTGCACTGGAGTCAACTTGCCTACATAATAGAAACCAGAAGATGGAAAAATATACTCCAGACAGCCAGGTCAGCCAAATTAAGCTGTCAAGGTTCTGCTCAAGTGCCTGGAGGCTGTGTGATTCAAACTATGAATTATAGAGGTTAACATTAAAGTGAAATAGGTGTGCCATTCAGCTAGAGGACATGCAATATATAAGGATCTGACTTAGTACACTCAAGCAAAAGAGAACCTGAGTAAGATGCACAAAACTCAATATCTGGGAACATAAAATTGCAGTGAAAATTTTATCAACAAATTTGGCATATCTCTACTTGGAAACCTTTGAAAGAGATAAGTGAGAATGAGAAGCAAAAATGTTATGAAAATGTAAAAGGAAAAAGATAAACATGGGTTAAAGAGCAACAAGAAGGACATACAGTAACCAAACACCAACTTCAAAAAAGGTAAAGAAATATCTCAGCGAAGGGTATCAAGATATGGAAGAAATCAAGGAGAAAGAAATGTTTGTATTGTAAGAAAATCAGCGAGACTACAGAAAAGCATAGCTAAAATAGGAAGACTGAAGAATAATCACAGAAGATATATACATGCATAGATTATGTTGGTGTATCCTTTAGAGATTCATTTTATATATTATAATATACATTTTAACTGCCTGGTCTTTGGTTGTAATAATAATTGTTTCTTCTAGAGCAAAGTTCATCTGATACTGAATTTCTAGTTGGGTTACACATGTTTAACAACTGTTTTGCATTATTTTATGGAGTGAAATTTTTTCACTTTCATTGCCTCGCATATCACTATGACTTGATTTTACTCATAAAATTTAGGCTTGATCTAAAACGATAATTATGTTAATATTTCATATATTGTTGAAATGGCTGTAATTCTTTCATTTCATGATATTTTATGTTGCTTTTTGATCAAAGGAACAATTTTGTTTGAGAAAGCAACTGAAGTTAAAGGAAGATAGAAAAATCATACTGAAATCTTAGACAAACAAAACTATAGAGTGACAAACATTTGTAGAGAAAGAATATGTTCAGTAACTGACTGCCTTAGAAAATGAGATACAAGAGTTGTCAATCTCCGCCCAAACTACTCATAGTTTGTTGTTGGGATAAAGTAGTGGGAGCCCATATAAGCAATCCTGAGTTCCTGGAGAAAAGGCAGATAATATAAACATCACCATTGTGATTATTCAGCTCTAAACAGGAAATGACAAGGTCAGGTGAAATAGTAATTCAGTTGTTTAATGCTGCAGGAGAAGAGGCAGTACTTGATAATGAAGACTGCTTGGGCTACCAATGTTATTTATACTGCATCTTTAGACTTCTTGAGTTCTAATTGCATTATTGCTAATGTGCCATTTCCCCTGTGTATCTCTTTTCTCATTGCAGCTTGAACTAAGTGAGAACAGAATTTCTGGAGGCCTTGATGTATTAGCAGAAAAACTTCCTAACCTCACACATTTAAATCTCAGTGGAAATAAACTGAAGGATATTGATACTTTGGAACCATTGGTATGTCATTAAAAGGTTATCATATGTCTCAATGGGGTTAACAATACTAATACCAGTGATAGATGTTGAACTCACACTAAATGTGTCCAAATCATTGTCCAGATCATATGTGTTACATTTTATATGTAACTAAGCTTTTTGAGCCTAACCCTATTTCAGGAGCTAATATCTTCAAAAGGTCTGTGCTTTCCTATAGGCATAAAAAGATGCCAGTTCATCTTAAATCCAAGAGAGCATTGAAATGTTTGTGTATGGCAGTAACATTTCTTTGTCAACTGTTGGCATAATCTAAGTTAGCATTGATACTATATTTTTGTTCAAGATTATTATGTTTTCATGTCAATACATGTGGTTTCTTTCTGATTAGGTGACACTCTTTGTCTGGTAGATTATAATTCTTACATTGTTTTTCTGCCTCACCAAAAATCAGAATATTAAAGCTGCTTAGTTAGTTGTGAAGCCAGACAACAATTATTATTAGAAATCATCCTAAAATATTAACTCACATGGAGTAATGTCTTAAAACAGGAGGAAGTTATATTTATGCACAGTCTGCTTTTACTATTATCCGACCTAGAATATAAGAGTTCATTGTGAGATAGAAAGAAGTGTCCTCATGGGTAAGGAAGAAGAGACTCTTCATAAAAAAAAGTAGCATATCAGGGAGATGGCATCACTTGGTCTTATTTTTCTTTTCACACAAAGACCAGAAAGGGATCTTTAAATGAACTGAAATAGCTTTAGATTACTTCACATTGATTAAGGGTGGTTTCTTTAAAAATGTTTTATTAGTAAATGTGATAACTTCTTCCTGTTACGATATTGAGTAAGTGAGAAATGTATATGGTAAGTTCAAAATTCAAGTCTTGTTCTTTTCAGGGATGTTAGGTAAATTACATTATGAAATCAAATTTAATTTGGGAACGTCATGAAAGAATACACTGTATCAGCTCAGTTCATGGCTTGTTTATCTCACGCCTCCTCCCAATCCAAACTGAAATTATGAGTATATCTTTCCAGGTTTGTGTATAATGTCAATATATTAATGATGCTTAAAACTAACAAAAGCATATTTTTAATTCAGAAAAAGTTGGACTCTCTGAAGAGCCTTGACCTGTTCAACTGTGAAGTAACAAATCTAAATGACTACCGAGAGTGCGTCTTCACACTTCTTCCACAACTCACATATCTAGATGGATATGATCAGGAAGATAAAGAGGCTTCTGATTCAGATGCTGAAGTAGATGGTTTTGATGAGGAAGATGAGGAAGGTGAGGTCAATAGTATTAATTGTAGATTGGAAAGTCTATTGGCTATGATCAAGGCCTAATGTAAATATGACATTTGAGTCATTTGGAGCACTGCATTAAACTAATTTACCAAATTTGAAATATTCTCTGTACCATATAGTGGCTATAAAAAGTCTACTAAACTTGAAATACCATATTTTTAAATGTAAAAAAATCAGTCCAAGATAAATCACTTCGGAATTTTTCCACCTTTAATATAATATGAGCTGTAAAATTCAACTGAAAAACAAACTGAAATCTTTTAGGGGCGAAAACAGCAATAGAAATATACAATTACCGTGGTTGCATAACTGTACACCCTTAAAATGGTACTTCGTTAAAAGACCTTTTGAATTTATGACAGCGTCCAGTCTTTTGGGGTAGCAGCCTATCAGCATGGCACATCTTGGCTTGGGAATCTTTGCCTACTCCTTTCAGAAGTGCTCCAAATTTGTCAGATTATGAGGGACTCTCTTGTGTGAAGCCCTATTCAGGTCTCCCCACAGATTTTCATTTGGATTCAGGTATGGGCTCTGGATGGGCCATTCCAAAATTCTGATCTAGTGAAGCCATTCTTTTGTTGATTTGGATGTATGCTTTGAGTCATGTTGAAAGCTGAAATTCCTCTTCAGCTGAGGCCTAAAGATTTTGTGCCAAAATTATCTGATATTTGGAGCTGTTCATAATTCCTTCCATCTTGACTAAAGCCCCAATTCCAACTGAAGAAAAGCAGCCCAAAGCATAATGCTACCATCACTATGCTTCACTGTTAATATGATGTATTTTTGGTGATGCATAGTATTGTTGTTTTGACAAACATACTTTTTGGAATTATGGCCAAAAAGTTCAACCTTGATCTCATCAGATTATAACACTTTTTCCCATTTGTCAGACTTGATGTGGATTTTTGCAGAATGTTCCATGGTCCCATGATTTATTTTGGACTGATTTTTTTACATTTCAAAAACCTGGCACTTTAACAAGGGTATGTAGATTTTTTTGTATCCACTGTATTTGAATCAAAAATATTTATGTCAGCTGAGAAAGATCAGTTTTGAAGCATAGAATAATTATTATGGTTTGTATGATATATTATAAAATACACCAATTTCCAAGAAAAACGGGAATGTGATATTCCCCTTTATCGACTTTACCTAATTGTATGTTTGTAACCTCAATTTACTGTTTTCTCAATAGGTGGGCAAAGGATTGTTTAGATAAAATTACCATTGGGGACATGGAGCCTGGTTAGTGCCTAGTGAGATTTCTAGGGATACATCGACAGTCAAAGGAATAGCACTGGGGATCCAGATCCTAATATATTAAGGAATCTGTACTAATATAGCAAACTGCTGTAATAGATTGCAAATTATTAGCTCATCTTCTTTTAGACTGACATTTTAAACTCATACTGCCTTTTATACTGCTTCATTTATAAATTGCAAGTCTGGATATAATTTATGTAACATTGGTCAATATCAGTATATGCTCTTTTTAGCAGTTGTTCATAGGATAATATATTACTGTGATTTTATGACAGCTTCCCTATTTGATATATATAAAACTCTTCATTCTCAGATGATGATGATGACGACGACGATGACATATATGAAGATGAGGACGAAGACGAGGATGGCGAATGGGATTCATTTTATGATTTGTTTGAGTATGAAGGAAGACAAGATGAAGAAGATGAAATTAGTGGAGAGGTTGGTTTAAAATATTGTTTTCTCTTTACTCTGTAGTAAATTTTTTATGCTTATTTATCAAATTACAAGAAGAGTAGCTATTACTACTAGTACTACTACAAGCATAGCATTGCACCCCAAATGATTCTGAGCCGCTTAGGACAATAAAAAAGAAATTACAATAAAATCAGTGAAACATAAAAGTTAGATGGCAAGTGTCTCCCTTACCAAATGCCTGGATGAAGAGCCACATCTTCACAGCTCTTCTAAAACAGGGGTGTCAAACTCAAGGTGCTTAGACCTGGCCCACAGGGCCACCCTGGAAACAAGCAAAGGACCGGTCCATCATGCCTTTGCCAGCGAAAACGGAACGGGAGGGGGAGGCTGCACATGGCCCCCCAAGCTCCATTTTTGCTGGCAAAGGGTTAGCAAACAAACTGAAAGCAAAACAAAACAAAAGGAGAAATGTTTCCCCTTTTGCATTTGAGCATGCAAGAAGGGACAGGAAAGGAGAAAGGGGAAGAGGAAAGACAAAATAAGGAAAGATGGGAAGAGAGCAAGGAAGGAAGGAAAAAGAAGGAAAGAGGGGAAGGAAGAAGGAAGTAAGGAGAGTGAGGGTCTGAGGGAAGTTTTGCCTTAGCACTTGGCCACCACAGGTGCCCCTGATGAGTGACGTCAAGCTGGCCACGCCCCCCTGCCCCCTGCAAGGTCAGAAACAACCCTCACGCAGCCCTCAATGAAATCGAATTTGACACCCCTGTTCTAAAACAACAGTAGACTGGGGATCATCTGTATTTTGAGTGAAACCTTGTTATAGAGGACAAGCACTGCTATAGAAGGTGCTCTTCTGAGGTCCCAATAGGTGGATCAGTGGAACCTGGAGAATGCTCACCTGGAGGATCAAATCAGCCAAGCATCTGCTACGGGAGTCAGGTAGTCCTTCAAGTAACCAGACCTATGCCATGTAGAGCTTTATAGGTTTTTTATAGAGTGAGCGAGCCAGTACCTTGAATCGTGACCAGAAGCAAACTGGCAACCAGTGCAGCTCACAAAACAGATGTGTTAACATTGGCATCCCACTACTTGCCCTGTACTGCTCACACTGGATTCTGGACCAGATCAAGCTTATTAGTAGTCTTCAAGGGCAGTCTCATATAATGTGTTACATTAGTAAAATATTTGTTGCATGAGTCAAATGCAAGGTGACGTGGCCCTAGGTGACTTATCTGAAGGGCTCCCTGATCTAGGAAAAATAGCAACTGGTACTCCTGATGCGTTTATGTAAAGCCTTCACGATAACAGCTGCCACTTGCTCTTCAGGCAGGTGCTGCAAGTACAGGAAGGCACCCAGATTGTGCACCAACTTCAAGGGGAAGTACTACCCCATCCAAAATTAGAGAAGGAATACTTCCAGATCTGGTTGGCTCAAACACCTACCACAGCCACTCAGTCTTGGTACGACTGAGTCATGGCAGACATGGTTCCTCCCCTTTCAAACACAAAACAGCTTCCATTCACTGGAACAGAACTTTGACAGCCTTACTTGGCTGGTCTGGGGTCAAAAGATATACAGGTAGTCCTCGATGTACGATCACAATTGAGCCCAAAATTTCTGTTGTTAAGCGAGACAGTTAATTTTTCCCCATTTTATGACTTCTTGCCACAGTTGTTAAGTGAATCACTGCAGTTGTTAAATTAGTAACACTTGTTGCTTCCCCATTGACTTTGCTTGTCAGGTTACAGAAATGATCACATGACAGGACATTGCAACTGTCATAAATATGAATCAGTTACCAAGCATCCAAATTTTGATCACATGATTTTGGGGATGCTGCAACAGTCGTCCTAAGTGTGAAAAATGGTCAGAAGTCACTTTTTTTCAGTATCATTGTAACTTTGGTCACTAAATGAACTGTTGTAAGTCAAGGACTGCCTGTAATAGGGTATATCAGTATAACGATACTGAAATCAATCCCCCCAGCCCCCCCTCCCCAGTTCATGTAGATAAGGAACAAACTGATACCTGAGCAGCTGAAATAATGAACCTTAGTTTTTTTCTGTTTATGTTCTCATTGGTTGCTACTAACATGGTAGCAAACAATTGAAGGCTGGATTACAATACATTAGCATCAGTGTTTTTCTAAAAGGTTTTGCCCACTGAGCAGAAAATGGGAAGCAGATACGATAACAGGAGCAAAGGTATTCACTATCTAAGGTAAACCTATTATTGTTTTTAGGAGGAAAAGGTTGCCCATGACAGTGAAGAAGATGAAGATGATGATGATGATGACGATGATGATGATGAAAAGGAAGAAGGTATGTGTAAATTTTTATGCCAGTCTTTTTTAGAAACTTTCAGGAATGTAAAATAAAAGTACTGGTAAAAGTACCAGTGAAATAACAATGCAAGTTTGGAAGATGATAATAATGATGATTTATTGGCCATTCAATACTGGAATGCACCGTTCCCATTTGTTTGGCGACCATTGTGAAGGCTTTGGATAAAAGTAGACCTATACTCTGTCCCAAAAATTCTGGCTGTTGCAACATCTCTGTGGTCATGATTGTGATCTGGCTGCCCAGCTTGCGATGGCAATGTTGTAGTGAGCTGGGTCACCTGATTGCCATTGTCATTGTGACCATCCCTGCTGGATTCCAGAAGCAGTCATTCCTAACACAACCGTGTAAAACAATGTGTACCATTAGCTGCTTTTCTATACGTAGAGATGATAAAAAAAAAAACCTTTCAGGTATTTTTAATTAAAACGTTACTACATCCAGTCAGCATGGTCAATAGTAAACAATTCTGGGAGATTTCTAAAACTTTTTCCTTTATGGAGCCTGTAATAAGCTTGTTGGACAATTCAACTGAATGTACTGTATGATTTTGGAATAGTCATTATAGAATAATTTCTCTATTGTTCTGCAGATGAAGAAGAGAATAAGAAAGGTGAAAAGCGAAAAAGAGAAACAGATGATGAAGGGGAGGAAGATGATGATTAAAGTCTTCTGTGTCTCCAAAGGACTGTTCAGTATTTCTTGGGGTACCCCTTGGATGATCTGTGACTTGAGGAGCACGTGTGACGCACCTGTAGTTCTCCCCCTCCAAGCGCAGCACTCAAAAAAGCCAAAGAGTCGGCTATTCCTGTGACATTCCATTGTACCCTGCAGCTGATTTCTCCAGGTGGTTACAGACCTAGCCTTCTTGGGCTAGCACCTTCACTTATCCTCTTGGGACTTCCCAGGCCTTCATCTCTTCCCATTGCCCTAGCAAGAACAAGTGTGATGGGCCAGTCCTGGCCATAGGGGCTCCACACCACCTACTGACTATGCTTTCCTTTTTAATCTCTGTGCGACAAGGCTTTGTAAATAGAGTCCTGAAGTTTTGGGGACTGCTCTTCGTGCTTTGCTTTCCCTGCCTTCTTTTTCCTTTTCTAAGCCGTTGGATATTTTTTACATTAGGATGTTTTATGCAACAACAGAAAAAGTATTTTTAAGAACTTGAATTAAATAAACGTTATTTGATAAACTATAATCTTGCAGTTATTATATTCAGAGAGATTTGAAAATGTGCCTTTTTTTTTGCTTAAACTTTAGTAGACAGGATTGTGAATATTCTGCATTTGTGAAATAAAACAGAATCTAGATTCTTTGATCTATGAAGGTTGTTTAGGTTAGGTAATTTATTTTGCTATGCAAGTAAATAACCAGGAAGCCCTGCTTCATCTTTCTCCCTAGCTTCACAGATTGCTTTATTACTAATACAATTCACAACGTAAGTACATTTAAAAAACTTTTGACATTTGAAGTTGATGTGCTTCTGGGTTGTAAATGACCAGTACCAGGCTTGGAAGATTTTAGCTGTTCACAGACGTTTTTATCTAGATGTTTTACTTATTAAGATATTATTGTTTGTAGCCAATGATGTATTTTTAGCTCCTTTGCATAAGTATTTCAAATAGCAGAATACCTTTTCCATTAATTATCACCTTTCTTCAGCATATCCCAATAAAGGCCATCTCCATTACTATACTTGCAGTGGTCACAAAAGCTTTTTTTTCAAAGCCATACTAACATTATAATCCTATGCATATAGGATAATAGTAGCCGTTATTGTGCCCAGAGGAGTTAGCTGCCATATGTAAAGGATTCTGGCTTAATGTCCATGTTTCAATATTTGATAGAAATAATACACTCAGTAGTAGCACGTGGTTGGTAATGTTCTGATCAAAAGGTGAATTTTGGAATTTATTTAAATGAAATATCTAAATACATCCTCATTTAAATGAGGATGTATTTCTAAAGATTCTTTAAATAGTTTTTGCTATTTTGCCAATCAGCAATTTTGTTGTAAGGGAAGGTTCTAATTCCAGCCTTACTAAAAAGCCATTTGATTGAATTTCAGCTTTAAGGGAAAAAGAGACATACTGGTACAAGGATTAAAACTGTTGAAGCATCACTTATGGCATGTGTGATTAAACAATAGTAAAATGTTCTTGTAGACTAGTAACTGGATTTACCGTAGTTACATGGTTGGTATAAGTATTAAAAATGCTTAGCTTTTCCAAGATCATTCCTTGTATTTATTAAGTACAAGCCTTGTCATTCTTTCATATGGGGATATGTCCCCAATGGCATTTCATTTTCCTTGCTTTTAAATCACTGTAATAGAAAAAAATACCACCACCCATATATCTTTAAATATAGTTAGGCGCTATTTAATAAAGCATAATCAGTTTGTCATCACTGTATATAGATTTTTCTTTTTTTCCTCTCTGCCTCAGAAAGCATACATGACTAAAATTTTGGTCTGCATGTACTATTTCAAAAGTGTTTTTAAAAACGAGTAATTTTTAAAAATAATTTTCAAGTGCTAATTTGTTTTATACAAGTTTCTTGGTAAACAGAACAAAAAGCAGTATGTATATATATACATTTTTCAAGTAAATTTGGGATTTTTCAATCCCTTTGATAAATGGCTAACATTGATCAAAGCAATAACATAAAAATATGCAAAAAATAATAATCAAAAAGCACACTTTAGAAGTGCATTTTAAACCCTCTCCCTTTATCTTAAGATGACAAATACTTTAAATAATTTATTTGCCTGTAAACAAGATAAGAGACAAATTCCCAAATTGCAAGCAATAGTCCTCCTTAATCCAAGAATGTATTTTACACTTTTGTTTCCCTAACTGGCAGCATTTCTACTTTTGCAACAAAATGTTGCATCTGTAGCTTCCCAAACCTCTCTATTGGCTCATGATGTATTAATAACAAAAGATGGACTCGTACCAATTAGTTGTTTAATCTACATTCAGTCCTATTTTCCAAAAATACAAAGCAGGGGTATATTTTACCATATATCCGAGATTAGCTACAGAAAATAGTAATTCTATTATTGTCAGCCCTACAGGGTAGCCCAAATCAGGAAACTGACCTCAGGAAGGGTGATTAGCCTATAGCAGTAGAATCTTGCAATTCTGATTGTGTTTTACTTCCCCATGTTTTATCCCACTTTGCTTACATAATGGTTCTTGCCTCTTTTCCCCCAAGATCATCTCTCTGACTCTACAATTACTGTATGCTCCAAGTTTTAATTTCAAGACATGTTATAATTCATCTGGCTAATCTCCTAAATAATTGGAATTGTTTTAATATCTTGATCACAACTGTAACATATGCAAATATACCAGTTG
Source organism: Stegonotus admiraltiensis (assembly GCA_032468215.1). Taxonomy (NCBI): domain Eukaryota; kingdom Metazoa; phylum Chordata; class Lepidosauria; order Squamata; family Colubridae; genus Stegonotus; species Stegonotus admiraltiensis. The sequence goes on from JANHZT010003136.1 coordinate 124,626, forward strand.
TTTTAAAGGGTACTAATTAAAATCCCATGAGCACTTAATACCAATTACTGGGATTATTACAGAGGATTATTACATTTTATATGCATAAAGTTTGGTAAATATAGAAGTTCCATTATGTCTTTTGTACCACTGTGAATACTTCTTTAAAGTATTTAAGCAATGCTAATTGTAACACACGGTTATAGCATCTGAAATCTTGGATCTACAACTCTAAATTTTCTTCCCAGTACATATTAACTTTAACCCAAAATCGTGACTGGGGTGTTCATTAAATCCAAACTGACATAAATTATCTTATGCAAATGATGTAAAATACTTATATCACTACCCATGTCGGTAGTCTCAACAGCCCACAGGAATAATGGATTTGTCCATTCTTTCATGGTTGAAATCCAAACACGAATTTGGTCTGTTGCATCCAAAATCTGTTAAATGACAGTTTGTTAAATTGGACAAAGAAAAAGCTGAGCCAGAACATAACTGTTTGTATATAGGGAAGTCATTTTTGCAGAGTTGAACTGAATTGAGAGTCACCCCTATCCAGCCACGTGAGATCTGAATAGTACAATCCAGAAAAGAAATGCAGCTTCTGCTATAAAGGTATTCTTCCACTTACAACCACAATAGAGCCCAAAATTTCTTACGATCTTGTCACAGTGGTTCACTGTGACAGCACAGTCACTGCAGTTAAGTTAGTAACAAGGTTAAGTGAAATTGCCTTCCCCCTTGACTTTGCCTGTCAGAAGGTTGCAACAGGTGACCACATGACACCGGGACATTGCAAACTTCCTAAATGCATACCAGTTGCCAAACCCCCGAATTTTGATCATGTGACCATGGGGATGCCGCAATGGTGATGCATTTTGTGAAAAATGGTCATAAGTACATTTTTTCAGTGCTGTTTATAACTTTCAATGGTCACTAAATGAAGTTGTAAGTTGAGGACTTCTTGTATGTACATATTGGTTATGAGATGGGTTCCTGCTCAAAAAAGCAGTGGGGACGTGAGGGGGAATAGTATAGAAAAAAATATAAAAAAGAAGACATGTTTGGGCATGTCTTCAGAGCTGAAGAAGTTTCTTGGATGAGAAGCGAAACGTCTTCAAAGAAAAACCAGAAAGTCCAGTTGCCTCTTGAAAAAGCATCTTTGGGACATGCTTGGACAATTTTATCAATCCATTAGGCCAGCGGCCTCCAACCTTTTGGGCACCAGGGACCAGTTCTGTGGAGAGAGATTTTTCTGTGGACCAGAGGGAGTATGGTTTCATGTGCTGCCTGCATCCCACGGATGGAGCTTCGTTTCGGTTGGGGACCCCTGCACTAGGGAAGGTTACAATTTAATGATGGATTAAAAGAAATGACTTAACTTTGGTCTTGAAGGAAAAAAGGTAAAAGAGAACTGTAAGAGAAAAAAAATGTTAAGTCATAAAACACAGAAGCAGTACAGAGGATGGGTGAACGGGTATTTCTGTATTAAATGTTTATACAAGATTCCTCAGTTTGATTACAGCTCAGTCTTCTGGTATTCTCACTTATCAATTTCTATTTTTTGGAATTTTCTTAAATCCTGCACAAATATTTTAACCCAAACTATAAAAGTAGTTCTATTTTACAATTTTATTATGACTGGTGCAGCTTTAGGTATGGTTTTTTTTCTTCAAATTTTCTAACCATTTTGTACATGAACATTTTCAGCATTCACGATTAAGGAGAAGCTTATGTTAGTAAAAGGCATCTACCCCCCACCCCCCTCCATCTTGGGCTTCATAATCTTTGGAGTAGTTGATCCTGCTCTCAAACAATTGTTGGCGGCAGTGCTTTGCATAGTCTATCATAGAAATCAGAAAGGAAACAAATATGAAACACCAGGTGAAATATTAGTCATAGGCATCAAAACAGAAAATGAAAAGTGAAAAAAAGTATTGCGATTTGACAGTTGTGGAAATTTTGTTTCTGATAAACAGGACGATAGAGGATTATCAGAATTAAGTAAAAGTTTCTTCACACTTCTGGACACTGAACTGTAATATACCTATAAGATCTGGTACAACACTCAGAGTAAAGGAGGAAAGAATCGGTGAGTAGAAAATTCAGCATCAGACAACTGGAAGAAAGCCATCTTAAGAGCATTAGTAATTAAACTCCTAGTTGATTTAAGGCATGAAGTGATCCTCAGAGATTATGGGTAGAGATGGAAGACACATTGACTTGGGCTACAGAAGCCTTCCACTCTGGCTCTGATAAGACCACTTCAGCAGCAGTGGTCTTATTTTCTCCATCTCAAATAAAGAGCATTCATTTCCAAAGCTTGGCTCTCAGAAGCATCTATTTCTGACTTCCTTTTTAAATTAATGACACCTATTTCTTTGGTCCTTACTTCTTCGGCATAAATATAATTTTAGAAGAAGATGACTCATAAAATTAAGAGAAGGTGATGGTTTCAATTCCCACATATACTCTCCTTGGTTCTAGGAAACAAAACTAATTCAGTGCAAAATCATTCTGATCCATCCAAGAATGCAGAACAAAAAGAATCCTGAACAACTCCTATTTGGTTCATCACCATGTGAAAGAGTTGAATGCTAAACAGCCTGAAAGTCCAAGCAACCATATTTCCAAGTTGTCTAACTGGGGACTGAAAGGATGTTCATATCCAGGCAGGTCTGCCTTCCACTTTGAAACACCTACTGAGTTATTATGGGACTACTTTGAAACATGGACTTTCCTGCAAAGAACGAGTCCGATAAATAGAGCACCACAAAACCCCCCAGTAACTTCCAGTAAATTCCAGCTTGCAGGATATGGGCACTCAAGGTAGGCAATAACTTGCCAATAAATCTGAAATTCTCCTTCTAATCTATAATCTCCAAAATATAGTGATTTCTGGCAGAATCTGTTCTGAGACGCCAAATGATAGCCTGTCAGAATCGGCGAGAATCCACATGACGGTTTTTTATCTCAAGCTGTAACTGTTTGATCTGAATATCCCGCTGAATCAGCACTTCACGGAGCCGCCGAATTTCTTCTTGCTGTCGATAAAACATCTGTAGCAGCTGGAAAGTAAAGACTTCATATGTCATTTGTGCAATCATACATTAAAATCATCTGATGTCTATCTGATACTAGAGTCAAGTGAGAGAAAACGACTATGATGGAAATTTAGAAAAACATATGAACTATCCCAATGGGGTATACTTATACGAGAAGGTGCTATTTAAAAATAAATAAATAAACATGCAGATCATGCTAAATAATATTGGAAATTATAATAACTATTTCAATTCCTCCACTAATATTCCAACATGAAAAACTGGTAGTGGGTTTAAGATCCAGTTTACCCATCAGCTACTCTTGCAGCAGAATATCCTTCATACTTCCCATTCATTCCTCATCTAATATCAGATATTTGAAATTGAGTGAGAGGAAGAACAGAGTAGAAATATGTTTTATCCTGACCTCTATTCAAGTGAGAGGTCACAGTAATAACAGAATAGGTAAATTGAGCACAAAGAGAGATGCTTCTAAGAAATAATTGTATGCCACTATTAAATCCAGTGAGGCATGCCCTTGTTTCCTATCTTGATTGTACTTCCTGAGAAAGAAGCTATTTTTTTCTATTTTATCCTATTTACTCACTAACATGATTTTTTCTCTGTCACACCATTGTACCTCATTTTCTGTTTTAGGTGGAGGACATTCATAGGTATCAACGCCGTTAGATAACTTCATTCGTCTGTTTTGCTGTTGTCTTTCCTCAGTCTTCCTGGTCCCCCATTTCTCTTGGATTTCATTCAAGTTTTCGGTGACATCAGTCACTCTGTCCCGGTGTGGGACAGGCTTAGTTGCTTCCATGGCAATCTCCTTTTCAAGAAATGGTGGTAAAGAACTCAAGATCACAGAACCTGGTCTCAAAGACATCAAGACAGGACCTGTAGGCCACAGAAAAGAATAATTTTGTCCCAAGCAAAAAAGAACAATAGCAACTAGTACTGAGTGACCCTGAGAACCAAGCCACTAAATGCAAGGAAAAAAAAAGAAAATTTCATTCATTCCAAGAAGGGCATTTAGCTTAGTTTGTGTGCTAGGACAATGAACGCAGCACAAAGGCATTACAATTTTGATTCAAAGCAAGCTGATTCCCTCAATCGACATTAATTAATTCAAATCTAGGAATATTGTATTATCTTGGTTTTGGTATAGACCCGTGATGTCGAACCTATGGCACGGGTGCCACAGGTGGCACGCGGAGCCATATTGGTGGGCACGCGAGCTCAGCTCTGGCACACAT
>JANHZT010003136.1:140526-151169 GCA_032468215.1 Stegonotus admiraltiensis
TTTATACAAAGTCAGCTTATTGCCCCCCACAAACCGGGTCCTCATTTTTCCCACCTTAGAAAGGATGGAAGGCTGAGTCGACCTTGAGCCTGGTGGGACTCGAAACTTGCAGTAATTGCAAGCAGCAGATGTTAATAACAGACTACTAGTCTGTTGAGCCACCAGAGCTCTTATCCAATTTATCGAACTTGTTGCCAGGTTAATAGACCTTTCCTCTGTCCTTCAAGGCCCTCTTCTATATTCACTATATAGATAGAAGGACAGAAAGCCTCTATCATTCTTATCTGCTAAGGGCATCTGCATCCTTTAGGAATCCTTTGCCAGCTAACATACCATTGGCAGTGGGTGTCCTTTCTGGGTATGAGATTAATGCTGCAGCTTTCCTACCAATTGGGAGGGAGGAAATGAGAAGGAATTGGGGTTTTCCAGCTTTCAGAGTATAGCAGGAAGGAACAAATGTTAGCTGGCAGAGGTGGAAAAAAAACATCTATTGATGTTTTGATTGGACATTGATTCATTGAGATAAAATGAAGACACAAAATGGGAATCTAATTGAACATCTGTCTCTTCAAATTCAACCCTACCAGAAAATGATTCATTCCATTGAAGTTGTAAGATGCCCAGAACTGTTTGACAGCGAGATGGGCAATACATACTGTAAATTTCATAAAATATAAATGTAATAAATAAGCAAACAAACAATTCCTCCAGTAACTACTGAGTTCCACTGCTATTTTCCTATTATTTAGGTGATCATAACACTACAAAAATGGTAAGAATCTCAGGGCCAGGCCCTCTCTGCTACTCATTAAAGCAAGCCTGCCATCTTTCAGACTTCTGTGTAAGCTAGAAAAAAGATACGACTACTTTAAAAGCCACTTTAACTAAGAAGTGGGCAACAAAGAAATTGATTAATTTTGAAGCTGATAAACAGCTTCCTTTCTTAAAGACAACAAACAAAAATATCTTGAATTTAATCAAAGCTATCAGCATTTTATAAATATGAGACAAGGACAGAAGCAGCATCTTTACCAATTTTTTCCTGAATAAAGTAGTTGTAGAGGCATTAAGGCTCCTTTTTTCAGAAAGAAAGCTATTTTGGCTTAGTGATTAAGGTACTGGCTTAAGTGAGTTCTAGTCCTGCCTTAGACATGAAAAACTATCTGGGTGGCTTTGGGCCAGTCATGTTTTCTCAGTCTATCCCACCTCACATGGTTGTTGTTGTTGTAGAGAAAATAGGAGGGAAGAATATTAGGTATGATTACTGCCTTGTTTTATAAACAATAATAAAGATGGGATTAAAATCAAATAAATAAATAAATAAATAAATAAGAAAGAAAGAAAGAAAGAAAGAAAGAAAGAAAGAAAGAAAGAAATCAACATTTCATGGGGAAGCAGAAAGGTTAACCTTACCATTCTGTCTTTTAATTTAACTGATTAAACAGACTATAAATAACAGGTAAAGGTAAAGGTTTCCCTTGTTCAGTCATAGAATCTAGGGGGCAGTTCCTATCTCCATTTCTTAGCTGAGGGAGCCAGCGTTGTCAGCATATTTTAATATTAAATGTCTTGTCACATCAGGGATATTCAGAACCTCTCCAAAGCTGGTTGAGGAAATGAAAAACAGAACCTCTATCAGAAAGCATTTGCAGGATGCTCTGTTAGTGTTTCTATTGGCAACAATTGTCAAGATGAAATGCTTTTATTGATTAATGTAACAACATTTGTAACCTGCCTCAGTTGTTAGATTTTGGGCAAGGTACCACAAGCACAACATAAATAAGAATACAATGAAAAACGACATCAATGCAATGGAGTAATACAGATAGTCCTCGACTTACAACAGTACAATGGCACTGAAAAAAGTGACTTATTACCATTTTACACACTTATGACCATTGTAGCATCCCCATGGTCACGTGATCAAAATTCAAATGCTTAGCAACTGGCTCGTATTTATGATGATTGCAGTGTCCCAGGGTCGTGTGATCCCCTTTTACAACCTTCTGACAAGCAGTCAATGAGGAATCAGATTCATTTAACAACTGTGTTACTAACATAACAATAGCAGTGATTCCCTTAACAAATGTGGCAAGAAATGTCGTAAAATGGGCCAAAATTCATTTAACAAATTTCTCACTTAGCAACATAAATTTGGGGCTCAATTGTGATCATACATTGGGTACCTGTACTCAGTTTAACCTTTTCCACAACAGAATGGTCTCTGTATAAGTGTATTTTAATATGGGCCAAATTTAATTTAATTTAATTTTAACGGTTTTTAAATTTTGTACTGTATGTTTTTATTCCTGGCTGTTCACTGCCCTGAGTCCTTCGGGAGAAGAGCGATATATAAATCAAATAAATAATAATAATAAATAATAATAATAGACAGAACCTGAAGGTCTGTTGGGTTTAAGAGGTGCAGACAACAGAACGATTCAAAGCATGAGGAGCTTGTGTTGTGGAAGGAAAGGGACAGAGGTAATCCTCGACTTATGACCACAAATGAGGCCAAAATTCCTGTTGCTATGCAAGACAGTAAAATGAGTTTTGCCCCCTTTTGTGACCTTGAGTGAATCACTGCAGTTGTTAAGTTAATAACATGGTTGTAAAGTGAATCTGGCTTCCCCGTTGACTTTGATTGGCAGAAGGTTGCAAAAGATCATCACATGACCCCAGGACACCAAAACCATCATAAATATAAGCCAGTTTCCACATATCTAAATTTTGATCCCTGTGATCATGGTGATGCTGCAACGGTCATGTGAAAAACAGTCATCAGTCTCTTTTTTCCAGTGCCATTGTAATTTCAAATGGTCACTAAACAATGTTTGTAAGTCAAGGACTACATGTAAATGAACCCACTGCTTGTGTGGGTTATGGAATTATTGCAGACAATATTGCTAATTTTTCAAGTGACCATTCAGGGCAAAAACAAAGCCCTCACTGAAAACAAGTTACTGATTTGGGCTTTTTCAACATTAGGCCTCCCATATCTTTATCCGCCCCACATCGATATGCCAGTTATATAGGACAGGCTTGGAGATACCTACTTGACTGATTGGTATAACAAGAAAGGCGCCTCCACCTGCACATTCGGTCACCACAGCAATAAAACGAGGATTGACAGCACAAAACTGGTTGTCATAGACACTGTGGGTGATGGGCACGTTGTCATAGCAGTTCTCTTTACTGGCGGCCTTGCCATAAACGTGGCGGAATTTAGAACTCCGATACTGAGGATTCCATGACATCTGTAAGGCAGAAAGAGAATACAAGCATGAAGTCTTCAGACGCTTGAATTTTCCATACTCTTGCCAGAGATCTCCAGACTTGGCTGAGGAATTCTGGGAGTTGAAGCCCACAAGTTTTAAAGTTGCCAAGCTTGGAGATCCCTGCTCTTGACCTATAGTTAAAGTTATCTTCCAGCTATGCTGCGGAAGTTCAGACAAATTTGAAACAGCCTAAGGCAGGAGTGTCAAACTCAATTTCATTGAGGGCCGCATCAGGGTTGTGTTTGACCTTGGGGGGCCAGAGTTGGCATGGCCAGCTCAATGTCACTTGTGTCGGGGGTGCCTGTGGAGCCCCGAGCACTCTGCCAGTGAAAACAGGCTCCTGAGTTCTGTTTTTGGCTGTGACAGCCTCCTGCAACCCTCTGCCAGTGAAAATGGAGCTCGGGTGGGCCCTCCCAAGCTCCATTTTTGCAGGCTGTGGCACTGCAGGCAAGTCCTTTGCTGTTTCCAGGGCGGGCCAGATTTAAACAGCCCGCTGGCTGCATCCAGCACAAGGGGCTTGAGTTTGACACCCCTGGCCTAAGGGAACTTGACTGCTTGGAATCTCCTAAATGTGTCATTGGCTGAGCTGGACTAGTTTCCCAATCGTTAATCAATAGGAAGGTCACTTAATATAAGATCTTGGCCAAGGAAGCTCTGGGAAAGATTCATGAGGAAGATCTCCCTAAGAAACCCAGAACCTTTTAGAAATATAAAGTCATTGATGAAATATTAATCTGTGCTTAGATTTTTGACAATTTTATTGTGAAGATCTCTTTTATGCAGCCAGTACCAATCAACTCCCAGGCAGCTGTATTAAAAACAACTGAATTGTTCAGCACTGTATAATATCAAAATCAAACAAATCATGACAAATTACTGCCTTGTGTGAATACAAGCACATATAATGCTACAAAAACCAGGAAGTTGCAAAGAATGTAAGGTTGCTGCCAGATCCTGCAGGCGGGGTGGTGGTGAGGGAGGGCGCAATACTGTGTGGTAAGAATACATAACATAATATTTTGCCATTATTTATTTTTTATTATTTATTTAAATATCAAAGCATACCGGGACTTGAAAAGGTCAAGTACTCTACAAAGCATAGCTTCAGGCTAAATTCTAACATCCTTTTAAATCCTTTTTTATGTACTGTGACTGATAATGCCCTAGGTGATTTATTTACAGATTTTAAAAAAAGAGAGAGAGAACTAATTCAGCAATCAAGATTTCCTGATATTTAAAGGAGAAGAGATTATTATCTCCCTTTAAAGACATACTGTAGGTTGTTGGCTCCAGGATATGTTGACATGGTTCCCTTCATTAATTCAGCACATATTTTTCGTAGGTGTCTACACGCCAAAGTCTGTAAGGATGCATTGCTGTACTATTTGCATATTATGTTTTCTATATAAGATTTCACCAATTACTGGTACTTTCAACTATGAAGTACCAAAAAAACCCAAAAGGTACCCTTAAGTTGAGCTTGACTCCATGTGATTATTTATTTTATTTACTTTGTTATCAAAGTTTGGTTTTGGTTCTTCAATGTGAGAGTCACAAATGAAACTGATGTTTAGCACATCACAAAGCATAATAATTGGAGTAACAGGAAAAGAGATAAAGCTTATTCTGCACTGTTGCCCTCTAAAGTCTAACAGCAACATGGAGAAATGCTTGTCATATGGAGAGCAGTTATTAATTACAGTAAATTACCAATCAAGCCAGGGTTACTAATAATAGCAGGCAAGTGAAGAGAAAGAGTGATTTCTACATACATATTTTTATGTGAATCTGTGCATAGACCAGGGGTGAAATCCAGCAGGTTCTGACAGGTTCTGGAGAACCGGTAGCAGAAATTTTGAGTAGTTTGGAGAACCGGCAAATACCACCACTGGCTGGCCCCAGAGTGGGGTGGGAATGGGGTTTTTGCAGTATCCTTCCCCTGTCATGCCCACCAAGCCACACCATGCCCACAGAACCAGTAGTAAAAAAAAAATTGGATTTCACCACCGGCATAGACATGTTGGTCTGTCTGTCTGTCTGTCCGTGCAGGTACTTTTTATACCTCTAACCGCACCTTTATTGGCTACTAATGAGTAATGTTTTTTCATGCAGTGTTGCCATGCAATGAGCACACCCTACCTATCAGCCACATTAGTGCAACTTGTTAAGTGTGTAACAACCTGTTTTATTCCTTGGCATCTCAGGGTAAGTCAGTAGAAACCCCCCACCCCCCAAACTTCTCATTTTCCTGGAGAGCTGTCATATACAACTGGCAGCTCTCCTGGTCTAATCTGAGAGGTCACAAGTTGTATCAGCCAACATTAGTCTAATGGGACTATCTATCTCCAGCATCATAACAAAAGCAGTACCTGGCAAGGATGCTTACCTTTCACTGACTTGATCTCAGCTCACAGTCACTTTAATCTTTCTACTGCCTGCATAGGTTGCATTCTGCCACCCCCATGAAAGCAAAAATGTGGGGTGGCTCGAAAAACAAAACAAATGAATCCATGAAAACGATCCTGACAGAAATGAGTTGGCCATGCCCATTGGCTACACACGTCTCCTCTCAGCCTGTGCCTCCATCCACAATGTCCAAAGCAAACAACTCACTGGAAGCTGAAACTTCATCTGCTGGGGTGTGGCCATAGCTGCCTCCTCACCATCAGCTGAATAAACTCATTTTGCAGAATTGGCATGTCTACCTGTGACCTCTGGGTATCGGTGATCTACCCTGTTGTTTGATTAACCTTCTTGAGGGCAGCAGCCCTCCAAGGGCTTGTATTAAACAGATTTTCTCTTTATGACAGGCACACGCTAATGCTAAACCACTTTCTTCTTCATTATGTTTTTCTTTCTCCATCTTTCTCTCTCTGAAGCAGGGCTGTGTTCAGAGACGGCAGGGGTGGGCAATTAATTTTCTCAAGGTGACGCATGAGAAACTGGGACTATTATGGAGGGCCGAATCCTAGGGCTGTAAAACTATGTAGGCACGCGTGCATGCACATATGTAAATTGAAGGGGGGAAAAGCAGTCACCTTCAAAATAAAAGCAATGCCATTGTATTATGCACACGATGTATGCTTATTTACATTTGATTTCTAATTTCTAACTGACCTCACGTCGGCTGGACAGGGACAGCCAAAGGGCCGGATGTGGCTCAGAGGCTGTAAAATACCCAGATCTGAGGTAGGGTGTGTGCACTGGACAAATGTTTCAAGTGTGACATAGAATAACATATTTAGGAGAGATCTTCTAAATAAGTATGATGTAATCCTCATTCTCAAAAGAACACATGAACCATCTATCTCCCCATTCAAGCCTACTGTTTTCAAAGTGCTTCCTTTATCACTCGCTCCCTGCCCAATATTGCCCATTTCTTCCACACAATAGCACAGCAGAAGACACCCCTTCCCAATAATATTATTCAATCATTCTCTTCTGCTCGCCATCCATTTGACACAATTTCTGATTTCAGGGTGATTATGAGAATATCAAATGATAATTACAATATGATAAATATTTATTTGTAAGGTTTTTTTAAAAAAACAGTACTGTTTTCATTGTTTTCATTGTGGACCAAAAGCAGTTCTAAGTGCTCTCCCAAGTCCAGCTTAGTGACTGAAGAGAGTTAAAACAACAAAGCAGGAAGTCTCTTGATAAAATATCAGTCATGAAGCTCTGCGCCTTGCTTTTTTTCAGTTTCTGAAACCTCCATTTCAGAGGCTGGGCGGGGCTACATTCGGACTATAAGACACACCCAGATTTTCACCCTCTTTTTCGGGGTAAAAAGTTGCGTCTTATACTCCTAAAATATGGTTATGTTTTATTTGTAATTTTCCTTTAACAGCCATACTTATTTTGCGAACAGTGAATGGACTGGGTCAATATACATTTTACACAATGCTAACAATAATAATACAATTGAATATACATAATCATAGTCTTCCAACTTCTAACCTTAATCTGCACATTGTAATTATAATAAATTCTATTATATATCAGTGTGTGTAATACTATTTTCCCAATTTGTACTCATCTTTCCCCCCGCCCCCATTTGTTGGGGTTCTTCTACAGTCACATATTTGTCTTTAAACAATACCATTCTCTCCTTATGATTCTTTGTCACTTCTTCATAAATACATTTAAACAACAATAACATTTATTCATAAAATGTATTTGTTGCCCCCTGTTGAGTCACTAATAGTTTAATATATTAAAAATTACTCAATATTCCACCGTAATTTCAATATCTCAATTATCTAGGAACACCAATAAGGCCAATTTATCATCATTTCCAACTCCCCTGATCATATCTACAAAACATCAGAGTAGGGTTAGGGTTAGGGTTTAACTGAAATTAAGTAAGAAGCAATACCATTACTCCTAAATATCTCTCTCTCCTCCCTTTCTGATAATTCTGAGAACGAATAGGTGGAATAGTTTTACCAGGTGCTCAGGTTTGAGTGAGCATCAAGTGCTTCCAGAAAATGCTAAGATCTGCACTTCAGCAAATACCTAACTCTGAAATAAGGAGGTGGAGAACCAAAAATGCTCTTCTGAATCTTTGCCAGCAGGCTGGCTTGCACACAATATAGACTGCCAATGGACCTCAAAAATCGTAAAAGGAAAGAAGGGAGTCTTTGGAGATTAAACGTTGCATTGTTCCTGAAAAATAATCAGTACAAATCTTAATCCCTTATCTGTAATTTGAAGATACTTGCTCCTTTTATAACATTTTTTAAAGGATTATTGTGATGCTTTCTGGCAAAACTTTGTGATCATGTTAGGAGTAAGGCTAATGTTCCTAAAAAGCTCATTAAAAATTCCTTTGTGAAAAAATGACAACATTGCCCTGAAGTAGCATGCCACCACAACAAATATTGTAGAGACTAGAGTATTCTGGTGAGGCGGAAGTAAGATCCTTTACTCTCAGCCACTGTTATGCGTGAGTTATATGTACATGCCAAAATCTGTCCTAATATTCTCTGAAATGCATGAATGACAAAATAACACATAAAGGATGTTGGATGTGCAAATAGTATCATGTAAAACATGGCTGTCATAACCTGGGTGGATTAAAATAACCACAGATGTGGCCGCAAAACTCAAGAACAGCCACCAAATAAATAACAATGAAAAGCAAGGGTTTTATTTAACTCCTGTTGCCACATAGTGGTCTTCTGGACTTTTGCAGCACAAATCCAATCTTTACTGACACTCTAAATCAGCGGTGTCAAACTCAAGGACCACAGGCCGAATCTGGGCTGTGGGGTGTTTAGATCTGGCCCACGGGGCTGCCTTGGAAACAGCGAAGGATCAGTCCACAGTGCCTCTGCCAGCGAAAACAGAGCTCAGGAGGGCTGCGTACAGCCCTCCTGAGTTCTGTTTTTGGCTGCAACAGCCTCCTGTAGCCCTCTGCCAGAAAAAACGGAGCTTGGGAGGGCTGGCAGAGGGATGTAGGAGGCTGTCACAGCCAAAAACGGAGCCCGGGGGCGCACGCAGGCTACAGGACATTGACCTGACCACACCCACACTGTTCACATCCACCCCAACCACGCCCCCACGCGAACTCAAACACAACCCTGATGTGGCCCTCAATGAAATCAAGTTTGACACCCCTGTTCTAAATCTTTTTATAAACAGACCCTAGATTATCTATCTTGCACACTGCGTAACCTAAAAAGAAGCAAGCCTCTGCTTGTGAACTCTTTCACAAGATGCTTACTTGGCTTCAGATCAAGATGTTTTAAACGCTGACAACAAGCCAATTCTCTACTTCGATGGACAAGCAGTCAGTCTGATACTAGTATAGGGCTATTTCCCCAGAATTGAGATTCTGCCTTGAAATAGTTGTTGTTGAAAACCATTCTCAGTGCTTTCTTTTCTTAACGAGCAACTACTTGTAACCCTAATGTAACAGGTCAGCATATTCAGCAAGGCACATCTGCAGCAGACAAAAGATGTATGTGTGTAGAGGGCTTATAAAATGAGACACTCATGAAAACAAGACAGTAGCACATGCCAATAATCAGCAGATACCGGTAATCAGTGTCATGTACAGGCAGAAGAGATCAATTTTCTTTTCTTAGCTTTTTATATTGTTATCTCACACAGACTCCAACAAATACTATTAGAGTCATCATCTTAGCGGGTGGGAGGGCAGGAATACCTCTTGCGGATTTCACAGAAGAACCAGGCAGGGTAGGCAAAACCTGCTGATGTAACCACTCTCTTAAGAGGCAATGCAGTGAAATAACTGCAAGATTCACCATCGCCAGAAGAATATTTCCATTGGCTGACAAATGCCCTCTCCTGGTCAAAACTATCATTTTCAAAAACAGTCTTCAAAAATACACATTTTGTGCAACCTGGTTTGGTTTTGGGCAGTAGGAAGCCACTGCTGTCTGAGTATTATCGTGAAATAAAGGATGCAAAAAGAAAGAGTTGGCATGGCACCCAAATTACACCAGAGGCATATTCAAACTGTTAGATCAGAACAGTATCAGTTGCAAAACAACTGCACTATCTTAGAACGCTGAAATTTCTAAAATAGCCTTTTTCCTTATCCTGACAAATTCACGCAATCCCTTGCTAGGCTGATTCAGTCCCAAAGCCCAGCTAGAAATGGGAAAGCTTTTAATCACACAACATCAGGGATGAAGTTCCAGTTCTAGCTGACAAAACACTTAGAGACAGACAAGGACCATTTTGAAAAACACAGTAGAATGACCCAGGCAGAAGTTAGGAATTTTATCTGAGTAACATCTAATTACAAATATGCACTATTTTCCTATGATAGATAGAAATGTGCATGTCCTTAAACACAGAACTTGCGTTATTAAAAAAATGGGCAGAACAAGAATTGTACTTTTTTCACGTCAAAGTCGACTGGATATTCACATGGAAAACAGCCAATCACATCTAACATTGTCTTATTTGCCCCAGATATGGATCTACATCTCATTTCATATCTAGATATGAAGTCAGTGCTAAAAGAATGGATAGAGACTGCAAGATATTCACAATATGACTGTTTTTCCTAAAGTCTGCACAGCAGACTTTAAAAGAATGAGACTTTAAGAAGTAATGAACCTCTTTTTTGCTTAAAGGATTGTCATTGGGTTAAGTAAGATTCTTTGTTATATCGTGTTTCCCCGAAAATAAGACCCAGTCTTATAATTTTTTTTGCTCCAAAAGATGCATTAGGGCTTATTTTCAGGGAAACACGGTATCAGGGTGATCAGCCCTGCCTGGGCACCCCACTTGGTTATAAAAGGCCAAGTGGCCTCAACGACTCTCTAAACAGAATGCAAATGACCATCTGTCTGCAAGGAATATAAATCCTTCCATTCCCCACCATCC
>JANHZT010003137.1:2737-12743 GCA_032468215.1 Stegonotus admiraltiensis
AAATATTTGTAAAATTTGTTAAAACTCTTTAATAATAATAAAAAGAAAGAAACAGGAGTCAGTAGAAATATCAGAAATGTCATTGTGCAAAGATCAATGGCACGATGGAAGACAGCTGCTGGTCAATGGTGATAGACAGGGAGAGGTTAATATCAAGAGAGGAATATTTCAAGGTGACTCGTTGTAACTACAAATGTTTGTCATTGCATTGATTCCCCTGTCAATAATATTGAACAAGTCAGGCCATGGCTATCCAACAGGTGGCCTATCCTATGTATGAATTATCTGATGCTGAAGAAATATTTTTATCTTTTCTATAATTATATATGGAATTCTCCACACTTATATTTTAAATGTGGATTTTGTAGCAAAATGGATGTACCACATGGTTTTATTTACTGTAGGATGGGAGCTATCTCACTTCTCTCCTAAAGATAATGTCAACAAAATTTATTTGTTCAGGTTTCCGGTCAGGGTGTGAAATCATCCCTGGATAAAAAAAATTATCCGTGGATAAAAAATTATCCACAAACATTTTCTGAGACTTCAGCGCAAACTAAAATTTGCCACATGCAAAATTTTCCCCTTGTGTCAGCTGTAATTTCATCAGTTTAACTTCATGACTTGCATTTTAATTAAATGAAAGGCAAAGTTTAGACAAAGAAATAAAAAAAAAATCAAGGAGAAATAGGATTATATATAATCCAATTGAAACATCATTAAATGCATAAATTAAAGACTTCATTTTGCACCCACCCTGCTAAATCCTCGAAGTACATATCTGGGCTCAGATCTCTCCAGTAGCCTAAAGCAATATATTTGTATTTGTGTTCATGCATGCTTGATTTTTAATAAGAAAGCGAGAAAATAGCTGCTGATAATTTAATTAGTCAGGATGACTTAAAACCAAAAGCAAACTACAAATTTAAACCATAGTATAAACTCTTTCTATGATTATCTTTGCTTTTTTCTACCGTTTCCCTGAAAATAAGACCTCCCCAGATAATAAGCCCAATCGGGCTTTTGAGTGCATGCGCTAAAATAAGCCCCCCCCAAATAAGCCCTCTCCGAAAATATTTAAATGCATGCGCAACTGGTCCATGCCATTTCCATGTTAGGGTTAGGGAGACAGAGCTGGAAATCAGGCAAGATGGCAGGAGGAGCCTCGTCTTACTCCACGCGCCCAAAATAATAAGACCTCCTCAAAAATAAGGCCAAGTGCTTATTTTGGGGTTCAAAAAAATATAAGACAGGATCTTATTTTTGGGGAAACACAGTATGTGTGTCTTAATATTTAAATGTTTGAACTTTTGCACTGTAGAATGAGAAACTGGCTTCCTTATTGTCACTTCAGAATGGGCAGAATTGAAAAAATCAGTCTGGGCTGAATGTGACCAACACCCAAATTAAACAGAGTTTTATTGCACTAGATATAAACTTTTATTACATTCCAGGCTGAGGATAGCAAAATAAAATCCTTTCTTAAAATTAGTTATTTTTAATAAAGTGGTTAACTGCGTCTTCAGTAGAATGTTTCATTTTCTCATAACGATAAATCCAATAAAAAGATCACACTACCCAATTAAGGCTTTTAATTTAGTCAGAAAAAAACATTTAGACGCATGATAATTTAACCAAAACTTTTCCTTAAGTGAGATTTTGATATGGAGAAAGTTACAGCAAATATTGTCCATTCATAGATAGCGACCATTCAAAGTTAACGGTGGCACTGAAAAAGTGGATGTGTAACCAATCCTAAAATTCTCGCCATTGGGACACCTCTGTGGTCATTCATTCATGATCCAGGTGTGTGGGACACACACACACTCACGTGATTACGATTTGTGACCTGCCCTTCCAGCTTCTCACAAGCAAAATCAATGAGGAAGCTGGCAGGGAAGGTCGCTGGCTCCTGCTTTTTCTTCCACCAGCAGCCCCAATTCTCCCAGGTCCTCTCCTGTGCTTCCTGCACCTTCCAGGCCTCCTCTCAGCTTCCCATGCAATGGTATGTAAGAAAGACCTTGAGATCTGGAGTAAAGAAATGCTGCTTAGGAATGGTCAGACAAGAGAGGGCATGCTCCATAGCTGCAAAATGGGTTGAAAAAATGTTCAGGAGAGACACTCCAGACCTTCTCAGCCTGTAAAGGAGACAGCAGGAGATTTATACTTCCAGATTTGTAAAGTCTATTAAGGTAAAGTAAAAGTAAACATATGTGCTAGTTGTTCTCGACTCTAGGGGGCGGTGCTCATCTCTGTTTCAAAGTCGAAGAGCCAGCGCTGTCTGAAGACGTCTCCGGCATGACTGAATGCCAAAGGCGCACGGAACCCTGTTACCTTCCCACCAAAGGTGGTCCCTATTCTTCTACTAGCATTTTTACGTGTTTTCAAACTGCTAGGTTGGCAGAAGCTGGGACAAGTAACAGGAGCTCACCCCATTACGAGGCACTAGGGATTCGAACTGCTGAACTGGCAACCTTTCTGATCGTCAGGCTCAGCGTCTTCACCACTGAGCCACCACATCCCTCTCTATTCAGGTAGTCTTACAATAAAGTAGAATTCTTGTTGGTCTACCTGAGAAGGTTAATATCCAAAGTTATTTATTTATTATTTATTTATTAATTCAATTTATGTGCCGCCATTCTCCGGAGACTCAAACTTGCATGTGGTCTGTGTCAGCTGTCCTATGTTCTCTGGTCTCCCCTACTTTTTGTGGCACATCTGTATCTGCTGTGCTTCCTCTATGATCCTCACCTGAGATTCCTATCTCTTCCCACTTAATTATCCACATGACTTGGGGTTATGCTTGGGACTGCCAGGGCTATTGTCATTATGCAATGTGGTTATGTGATAATGCACTTCCTGACCACGTTGCCTGTTTAGTGACGGCAATCCCACTGCCTTTGTAAACAGAGGACCATCTGTAAATCTTGCTATCAAGTTCAGTTTCTTTCAGTGCTTGCTGTTACGATCTGGTTCTAGCTTTTTAAAAAAGAAGGAAATGACCTTGGTTGCTAAAACATTAGAAAACTTAAAAATGCTTGTTTGAAGCCCTATAAGAGAATATTTCAATAGGTTAATGTAACATTCTTGATTCATGCTCAGATTAAATTACTTTGGTAGAACAGTGCATTCTTATATTAGTTATATATGGAAAGCAGAAAGACAACAGGACAATTATTTATGTTTTTAGAGGATTTCCTGAGGTTACAAATGCAGTTTGTGTCAAGCCAAATTTCATACACTTACAAGTTAGTTTAATCCCCCCACTTTTTTTTTATCAGTGTTTTAAAATGAGGCCTATTTTTGGGGAAATGTAAAACCAAGAGGATATTACAATAAAATATTTGCAAGAAATACTGGCAAACAATATTAAATTTAAATTAGTACGTGATGGGGAACGCTTAGAAGTTAAGCATTAAATGTACAACTTATCTATAGTGAAAATACAGTATATGCCTACAAAAATGTGAGAAGCCGAATCTTGGAAATAAATGTCTATTTCAGGAAGAAGGCACATGAAATTTGCAGCAGCTTCTGCAGATCTGCTTTATTATACTGCATTTTGTTTTTGATTTGTTTCTTCTTTAATATTATGACCTGCCCAAGGATGTTTTGGGGTAGAGCAATGCCTGACTCTTAATAAATAAATAAGTGTGTTGGTAATCCATTTTTAACTTTCCCTGCCTGCATTATGATTAGGATTTGCTGCAGTCTATTATTGTGAGTTAAGTCTAGTTTACAAGGAAAAAGTAAAGTATAAACTATACATAGCATTTACTAGGAAATCACACTCAGTGTGGAACAAATTTGCCTCTCCAATCCCTTATCTTTATGGATTCTGCAGAACGGGATTTCACCCATAGTTTGACATGTTGCATTTTTCAATGTTTGCTAATTAAATTAAACAATTCTTCCTTTGAAGAATGGTACAAAATATGGAATATACTGCCTGATCTCGGAAGTCTATACAAGGTGAAATTACAGGGAGTCCTTGTTTTATGAGTGCAATTGGATCCTGTGACTTGGCTGAAGTTGTCTCTAAGTGAAAAATCACAGGACTGCAATTGTGTTTATAATTTGGTCTCATCTTTCCTTTTGCTTTACAGTCTCAGAAAGGTATGATTCTGAACAGCCGAGTAAGCCAAAATGGCAACAAAGGTTCCTAGAACTTGACTCACAAAGAAGCTGCGTAAAAGGACAAATCTTATAGCCCCGTGATGGTGAATCTACAGCATGTGTGCCTGAAGTTGCACGCAGCGCCCTCTCTGATAGCACGTTAGCTGTCGACCGGGGTGGGTTCTGCTTACCTTTACTACCAGTTTGCACTGGGGCTGCACGTGTGCATGTGAAGCAAGCATGCACAGAAGCATTTTCATGATGTCAGGGTCAGTGGGTGGAGCCTCTCACCGGTTTTACAACCAGTTCTATAGAACCGGTGCGAACCGGGGGCAACCCACCACTGCTGTCGACCCAGTTCAGCTCCGCTGCGCATGCATCCCGCCAGCCAGTTGGTCTTTGGGTCTCTGCCGTGCATGCATGGGTGGGGCAGGGTGTGTGTGGGGACCGTGCATGCATGTGAGGGGGCGGGGTACATGTGGGGGGCTGTGCACATGCACGGGGGATGCATGTGCTGTATGCACATTGCATTTGGGGATTCAGGTGCGTGCACTTTGGGTACTCGGTCCAGAAAAGGTTAGTCATCACAGCCCTTTATTTTTATTTCCCTGCCTGTTGGAATGCTCATCCCTGCTATGGGATAAACAGCAGGATGAGAATTAAAGTTTGTATTTACAGTCACTGGAAAGGAAGGGATTGCAAGAAAGAAAGCAGGTACCCATCCAGATATACACATTGAAAGAAGTGCATTAGAACCACCTGTTTGCCTAGCATGAAAACAAAGCTGTGAGCTATGAGCTACACAGGAGCCAACCAAAACCCTTTACTGTGGAACCGATTAAAGTCTTGTCAGTGTCAGGCAGCACTGCCAGCTGGCCAGAGGCTTGTAATCAATTAGTTAAAGGTCACAGAACTAAACCTGTTAACTTGCAGTTAGCACTGCACTATGGAGAAAAGCAGCTCAGAAAGAGATTGCTTGCTTAGGCAATCTCTCCACTCTGCAAGGATGGTTCGCGGAGGGAGGGAAAACAAACAGGTCAAGGCCAGGCCCACTGTAATGGCAAACATGTGATTGGGAGAGATGCTACAAAGGTTGTGAATCACAAAATTATTGTGACTGCAAACAAAGGCAGCTGCTAAATAAGGACTAGCTGTATAATGCTTCATTCCCATTACTCCCTACAAAGAGTACACTTTTACAAGAGGACTCTAATCTTGCTGAAATGACATGAGACACTTCTAATGTGGTTCCAGACCAGGGGTGGGTTCTACTTACCTTTACTACCGGTTCGCAACGGGGCCACACACATCCACAGAAGTATTCTGATGACGTCGGGGTCAGTGGGTGGAGCCTCCCACCGGTTTTACTACTGGTTCTATAGAACCGGTGTGAACCAGAGGCAACCCACCACTATTCCAGATCCTATAGATAACAGGATCCATTCTAAACGGAGTTTACAACTTCTCTGCTTGGGCTAGAGGAATGTGTTTAATATGAAATTTTTAGAAGATGAATCTTTGCTTGATTCAAAGCATACTTATATGGACTGGCTGTTCCCTCAGGCCTTAGATTGAGATGAATGGATGGGCCTGTGAGTGTTTGGAAAGTAGTGAAGAAAAAAAACATCCCAGGCTACTTGTGAGTAAGCCATTCCAGAGGCGAATGAGTTTTTAAGACTAGCTTGCTGTGTTTAAAGAGTGCTTTAACATAAGCTAAAGGGAAAATGGTTGGAGAGGAAGGACTGTTGTAAAGATAGTCCTTGACTTACAACAGTTCATTAAGTGACTATTCAAAGTTACAATGGTACTGAAAAAAGTGGGTTATGACCAGTGGTGAAATCCAACATTTTTTACTACCAGTTCTGTGGGTGTGGCGTGGCTTGGCTTGATAAACATGGCATGGTGGGCGTGGCAGGGGAAGGATACTGCAAAACCTCCATTCCCACCTCACTCTAGGGGAAGGATGCTGCAAAATCTCCATTCCTACCCCACTCCAGGGGAAGGATATTGCAAAATCTCCTTTCCCACCCCACTCCAAAGGAAGGATACTACAAAATCTCCATTCCTACCCCACTCCAGGGGAAGGATATTGCAAAATCTCCTTTCCCACCCTACTCTGGGGCCAGCCAGAGGTGGTATTTGCCAGTTCTCCAAACTACTCAAAATTTCCGCTACCGTTTCTCTGCTCAAAATTTCCGCTACTGGTTCTCCAGAACCAGTAAGAACCTGCTGGATTTCACCCCTGCTTATGACCATTTTTCACAATTACAACCGTTGCAATATCCCCATGGTCATGTGATTTACATTCAGCTGCTTGACTCACATTTATGACGGTTGCAGTGTCCTGGTGTCATGTGATCCCTTTTGCGATTTTCTGACAAGCAAATTCAATGGGGAAGGCAGATTCACTAGTACTAACTTAAGAACTTAAAATTCACTTAACAAATGTGGTGAGAAAAGTCATAAAATGGGGCAAAACTCACGTAATAAATTTCTCACCTAGGCACATAAATTTTGAGCTCAGTTGTGGTCGTAAGTCGAGGACTACCTGCAGACCATAGCAGTTGGCAAAAAGCAAACCAAAGGCAAGGAAACTGCTTTTAAATGTTGCCGCTGTCGGAAGTCATTTCGAATGGACCAGCCTAAAGATTTACTGGTTAAATAAGTAGACTTAACAATTTTGACCAGTTAAACTTTGAACTTTAGACAAAGAGCATAATCTTCAGGCTTGTGCTTATACTAGGGAGGGTAGGCTTCACCTGAAAAGCTTGCACAGTTAAGATAATGAATTTTGACACCCAGTCAATCGTGAAACTGCAGCAGTCATTGAAAGGAAGGAATTGTGATAGGTGATTAAATCTGTATTCCATCTCTGCAAATGCTGTATAATAGTATTTTTTTGGTGATCTAACTGGAATTCTTTGAGGAGATGACAAAACCAGGACAGTGTTAGTTAAACTAGGTTTGATGGTAAGCCTATTCCAGAGGCCAAATAAACATTTGGTTGCACAAATACCACGAGGACCTCTTAGATGATGGGAAAGGAAGGAAAGATCAGGAATGAAATTTAATAGTTTAAGTCACGGGTGTCAAACTTGCTGCGTCATGTTGCCATCATGTGACATTTTGCAACATTTTCCCCATTTGCGGAGCTGGGGTGGGTGTGGCCTATGCATGACGCATCTGGCCTGCAGGCTGCCAGTTTGACACCCCTGGTTTAAGTCTTCCAGTAGCTGTAAGTCAGTTCCCAGTATTATTCTCATGCAATACACTTGTATGTTTCCTGATCATGCCACCAGCAGGCTTCAGAATTGTTTGCGTGAGTTGTACTTGGAGTAATTGAGAAGAAAGGAGAATTATCTTTTCTAGAATTTAGATCTATCCTCTTTCAAAATGAAGCCACAGTGATAGGGGCTTTGCTTGTAGAATGTCAAAATGAAGTGCCTAATTAGAACAGGGGTGGGTTCTAAAATTTTTTATTACCGGTTCTGTGAGCGTGGCTTATTTTGTGGGCATGGTTTGATGGTCATGTGACAATTCTTTAGGAGTTAGCAGAGGTACTGGTCTACCAGGCTTTTAACTGCTTGCAGAGCTGTACCGGTCTACCCATTTGTTTTTGGAGGCACCGGTCTACTCATTTGTTTTTTGGAGGCACCGGTCTACCAGGTACTGGTCTACTCATTTGTTTTTGGAGGCACCGGTCTACCACCACAATGCCTTTTAACACTGATCAGCTGTAGGGTGGCCCTTTGAAGCCCTGCGGCAAGAGTTTAAACAGTTTTTTTTCCTTGTAGCCAATCAGCTGGGGCTCGGAAGGCAGCAAATAGATTGGGGGTGGGGGACAAATAAAAGGTAAGAATAACACGGTTGTGGGCAGCTCCCGAACAAAGGTAACCAGTTCAGTGACATCATATCGTCACCACTACCAGCTCGGCCGAACTGGGCCGAACTGGAAGGAACCCACCACTGAATTAGAAGCTATATTCGCACACTCTAAATAGAAGAGAGACTATTGTTTCTTCTGGGGTTGTATCAGGGGTGAAATGCTACCAGTTTGCACCGGTTCACCCGGTAGTAAAAAAAGGCTACCGGTTCGTCCAGACCGGTATTTCCGCTGATCAGCTGTGCTGCACGATTTATATTTGCTAGAAAGCAGGAAATCCTGCTTTCTAGCAAATCTAAATTGCGCGGCACAACTCTTTTCCCCTCCCTGTTCTACTTACCTTCTTAAGCCTCCTTTTTCTGTGTGAAGCCTGCATTTGGCACGCACCAGTGGAGGATTTCACCACTGGGTTGTATAATACTTTGTTAATGGTTTCTATCCTGGAGATGACACAACTTTCTTTGAATGCAAGTAAGCAGCACCCTTGGTCAAAGAAGAAAAAGTGATACTGGCATGTTTAACTAACTGAATAGGATCAGCATGATTCAGATTGAAACTAACAATTAACATGATGGGTACAGTAATTGTTGGACTATGCTCAGGTTGCTTGTTTATCAATTATGCTGGGAATAAAGACGAATCCTACAATGCTGGGCTTCTTATTCTTCAGTGCTGAGTGACCTTGTGAACAAATTATAAGAACAAGAGAAATGATGTCAGTGGAGAAATTGACATATAAAAAGAGAAAGCACCTGGGATTCGCGGAATAACACACCTTCAATCAAATATTTAGAAATCCTGTGAAATGATGGAAATCCCCCTCAGAATAGTGCAGTAGAAGTGTTTATTCTATAGAAGTGCGAAGGCGAAAAAAAGTGAGGCACAAGTTTGACGCCGTCCCCTAAACAAATAAATAAAAGAAACCCCCAAATAAATCTAGAAGTGGAAAAATTATATCTCCTGTAGTTTCAGCATCAAATATAGGTGGAGAGAATTGGGATTTGCAATGGTTAAGATACAAAATAATCCATTTCAAGGCAGTTAATATGAAAGTATCAGAATTAGTTTCCAGCGGGAAGACTGTATTTTCTGTCTCTCTGTGTAGGTTTACAAAATCCAGCTTCTGCAGATAGAAGAATTGTGGTCACTTGTGAATCTTTATCCATCGTTGTAGATGAAGTAATACTGGGGAATGTCGAGTCCTGGAATCCACATTTTTGAAACTGCATGGGAAGGATGCACTGGATGCAGGAAAAAAAAGAAAAAAAAACCACATTAAAAAAATGTATATAATAATCATTCCCTTTGATAGCATTTTGATGTTAGAAATGGTCATTCAGTTAATTTCAATTTAATTATGCTGACTTCCTCTCGTTCATAGAATCCGAGGACTCATAATTCCATAAAAGTGCGAAGGGTAAGCTAATTTACATTCCCCCCCCCCGCAGCATAAGTACTCTATGCTTTGAGACACAAGGTTTCCCTAACATTTTTAAACAGCTTCAAAGTTGGAAGGTGGTGAAGATTCTTAGGAAAAGAATGAGAATTAATATTCTCACTTGCTTGCAAAGATTGTGTGAAATTATGTGAGTTTTAAGCAATCATGAAAGAAAGGGAGTTACAAGGATTAGCAGTCCAGATAATTTTCAGCCGAGTTTCTGGAGGAGGAAAGACACACAATATAAAGATCTTTTTCATTCAGAATTAAATGAACTGGAACAAGGTTTATTGCTTCAGTAATATACTTTATATAAGGAAATTTTATTTTAAATGGTTGGAAGTCCCTCCAGAATTGCATGTGAGACAAGGTAGGGAATTTTAAGATGGAATTGGGTAGGGGAGGCAATACACAATGGTGAAATTTAATTTTTTTTTACTACTGGTTCTGTGGATGTGGCTTGGTAGGCATGGTGTGTCTTGGTGGGCGTGGCAGGGGAAGGATACTGCAAAATCCCCATTCCCACCCCACTCCTGGGGGAAGGGTATTGCAAAATCTCCATTCCCACC
>JANHZT010003137.1:20889-31895 GCA_032468215.1 Stegonotus admiraltiensis
AAAGTGGGGTTATTAGCCATCAAACCTCAAAAATACACTTTTCCCAAAAGGTTTCCACAATTTTGGCCACTACTGTAAGTCTCTTTCCTTGAAAATTCTAGATTTATTCTACAAAAATAGTTCTAATTTCCTCAGTATGAATCTCCAGTATTTAATTGGTAAAAGATCTCAATTCTTTTGAAAGTAATTCTACATTTTAGGAATTGATTTCTGTGTCTAAAGTGCTTTGTGTTTTAAGGAAAAGAACCAGAGGTTTATCAGTTCATTGTTAAACATCTTACAATCCATCATTAAACATGTTAAATATTGCACGAGTTATAAAGTAACAATGGACATTTATCACAGAAAATTATTTAGTGAAAAGGCAATTACCTGGGAAGAGGGGAAATATTTCAGCCATCTTTCTATATGGACAGCATACCAGCCAGGTATCAAACATTTCTTCTGTAGGCCCTTTAGTTCAGATGGTGCCCCATCGTTTGAAGCAATTACTTCGTAGAAATTGAACTTTAGAGCAGTTGAGTCCTCATGAGAACGCTGATGCTAATTGGGAAAAATACAAAGTTAAATGACCACAAGATAGAGAGCTGAGAGTTTCCTAATAATTTTTTACCAGTGCCTTTTATCAAGTCTAATTGATTTTCCACTTGGCCCCTCTAATGAAATGTAATAAAGTATCTTGCAGTACCTAGAAGACTAATAGATTTCTTAGAGTGTATGTACCACAAAAATATTCCTATCATAAAATGGTTTGTTTTTAGGTACCCAAGAGTCTTATTTTTTTCCTACAATAACATTATGATGATAAAAAGTATATTGTGAGGATATGCCTAGCCCCATGATGGCGAACCTAAGGCACGGGTGCCACAGGTGGCACGTGGAGCCATATCGGTGGGCACGCAGGTCAGCTCCAGCACGCATCTGTGCGCCGGGCAGCTGATTTTCAGGCCTTCTGGGCCCACCAGAAGTCAGGAAACACGCTGTTTCAGGCCTCCGGAGGGCCTCTGGGGGTGGGGTGGGGAAGGGTGTTTTCGCCCTCCCCAGGATCCTAGAAAGGCTTTGGAGCCTGGGGAGAGTGCAAAACAGGCCCACTGGGCCCACTGGGCCATCACATGCCAAAATCGGGGAGAGCATGGAAGGTTGGGGCGCATAGAATTATGGATATGGGCACCCGTGCGTGTGACCCACCACGCTCCCCCCACTTTTGGCACGCAATGGCAAAAAGGTTAGCCATCACTGGCCTAGCCTTTTGTAGCACTTAAGTTGTTTTGTAGTACCTATTGTTGTTCAGTGACAAGGTGAATATAAAATGCTGCTTTTGACTTTCAAAGTCTTACGTTGGTTCGATTTCAAATATCCTCTTTAAAAATTCCATTTTGTGTAAAACCTCCCTTTAACTTTAAGACCTTTGAGTGAACCTCTCTTTCGTGCTTCTTTCTCTAGAGATATAAGACATAATTATGTGTTAAGGTATGGGATCTTTTTTACAGTTCTGATATGTGTCCTCCTGAGAAATCAATATTTCTTCTGACTTTCCTTCTTGTTTTCCTTGCAGAAGATCGCATGAAATGATTCTTTTGGTCCCTGCCATCTTTACAGTTCTATGAAGACCATTCAGTCACACATAAGGGAAATCACAGAACGATTTTCTTAAGGCTTTTATAAGTTTTAAATAATGCCATTTTAATTAAATAGCGGTAACTGATTATCGCACAGTGCCTCAATAGAAGTCATTATACTCAGTAATATGGGCGCTAAGTTAGTAGGATTTAAAAAATGAAAGAACTGGGAATTGCAGAGTTGTAGATTTCAGACTGTCATCATCAATTAAACTCAAATTTCATCATCTGAGGTTCACTTGTATTATAAATTAATACTGCAATACAACAGGAAGTTGCAACAAAAGCTTTGCTTGCGCAGATAGAACTATGCAACATTTTGTTGCAGTGATATAGAGCCGATTGCTAATGGTTTCTTCCCAGGGCCTTCTGATGGCCATGACAGCAGACAAAAGCACATTACACTAAATAAATCACTATAAATAGTTAGCTTGCGGTGAAAGTGATGGCTTTTGGTCTGATTTCTTATAATTGCGAACTCACCTTTTTCATGAGGAGAATCTTACCTGATACCAGGAGTAGGCTCTGTCGGATGGATCAATGAGGATGGTGATGATTTTTGCTTTGGGTATCAAGGATGCTGCACGTTTGGGAGCATCTTCAGAATGGAAATAGTTGGCACTTTTCTCAAACAAAATATCAGCAGTGATATTTGAAGGGGTAGGAAAAAAATTCATATACCTGCAAGTAAAATTACAAAACCAGCAGCGATGATTTAAAACAAAACAAAACATTTTTCACCTTGCCAAATAACATTTTTGAAAACAGATAAGGGGTGTAATGTATCTACCGTGTTTCTCCAAAAATAAGACTGGGTCTTCTTTTCTTTTGGGTCCCAAAATAGGCACTAGGTCTTATTTTCAGGGGTTATCTTATTTTTTTCCCCTGTGTACAGGAGACCCACTTCTTCTGCTTGCTCACGGTGGGACAGGAGGCCGGCTGCACAGGCTCTTAAGTAGGGCTTATTTTGGGGGTAGGGCTTATATTAGGCACATACATAAAAACCATGCTAGGGCTTATTTTTGGGATAGGGCTTATTTTCAGCAAAACAGGGTAAGTGAAAGTAAATATAATTGTATGATCTCAGGTGCTATTATTTTGAGAAGAAGAAGTCCTTATTAAAGCAGAGTATATTGTACAATTTCTGTCTCCTTATTCTAAATTAAAATGCTCCAGACTCACCACATTTTACACATTGGAGTAGTTCTAGGCCTTTGAGCATGCTGATTGCCATTTTCTATTATTTACAGTATGTTATGACTTTTTAAGTAGAACCATGGAATTGTGCGTGTAACTTTCTCCAAAGTTCCATACCAGTTCTATTATAAATACTGAAATATTTGCATTATTTTAGATTTTTATTTTCAGTTTTCTTGCCCAGCTATTCTTTGAAGCTGTTTCTGTCTTTCTAATACATTTATTGATGCATTTAATGGATTGATTGGGATTTACTTCTCAGTACCCATATATACTGCAAACAGCTTCTTTAGAATAGCCTTTTTCATTATCCTCTTTAACATCTTGTCATGAAAAAATTGAAAAAAAACAGCACTGTAATAATGTAAGTTGCCTGGTCCTGCTATTTTCCTCAGCTACATGGATATTTTTTTGAAATGGGTCAGAAGATTCTAAATATAGAAGCTTTATGATAATTCTGATTAATTTTACTTTCCTTTCTTAAATATTTTCAACTTACAACTTCTTTTCTTTATTACTGTTATTTATATGGCATTTAGAACACCTAATTAAAAACAAATGGAAAATGAATAACAAACAAAACAAGTTATACAGCCCTTTTCTGAATGGCATTTGATTATAAAGAATACAAATATTGGTATTATAATGACAAATAATGAAAATCATACTTAGATAAAAGTATGCCCCAAAAATTCAGCTGAAAATTGTTTAGGTATCACAAATACTTCTATAATGAGTCCTCTGAGATTCAGTATATGCTAAAAACTTTTGTTGTCTTATTCTTACCAATCAATTCCCTTATGATAGTTGTTTCCATTAAAGAACTGAACTTCCTCAAAGGTTTTTGGGTTAGGAAGATTACTAATTATGGAAGGATGCATCAGGAGAAATAAATAGAGGGCTGTTGTTCCTACAAGGAAAAGAAAGTAGTCAGGATTATGTAATAATGCAGGGGAAAAAGCAGTATTTAATTTAAAGAGCTATTAAAAAAATAAAGAATGGTTTTCAAGAAATATATTCCAAGGGAAAGAAGAAAATTCCACATGGAATGACATTAATTTTATGTAGGTTTATATCAAAGAATTAATTTAAATTTTTTTTTCTTAAAATTTTCTATATATTTATACGACAACTTCGCTAATATTTGGAATTAATATTCATTACATTGTACTAACAATGTTTTACATTGATCATTATACTATTTTTACTATTATAGGAAAACAGCTATGTTATTGGCAAAACAATGGTAGTTTGTGAGTCCTAAAAAGTGCCTAAATTGTTTCTCATAGCTTTTTCAGTTCAGGAGACTTTCAAAATCACTACATCCAACGCAAAATTGTTTCACTATTTTTAAAAGCAGTTGTTGCTATTGTTTCTGTTGATTTTTTTTTTTACTGTATAATCTCTTACCTGTTTTCTGGGGTCCAATCACAAGAAATTTTGGTAGGTGGCCGCAAGTTTTGTCTCTAGACCAGATATCACGATGGCGTCTGTCATCACACGGATTCTGAAAAAAACCCCAAAACAAATTAGTTTGAAGTAATGTTCAAATCTTTAATATTCTGTCCAGCTGAATATTTAATATTCTGTCCAGGCTGAAAATGGGGCATGCGGAGGTGGTGATAGGCGGAAGCAGTGATGGCCGGTGACAGCAGCAACCACTGCAGCCTGGAACAGCTGATAGGCAGTATTCCGGGAGGCTGATCCAACTGCCAATCAGCTGCTTGTGCTAAATCAGGGTGTGCTGAAGCTGACCAGGCTGTTTGCTATTTGCTGCAAGGAGTTAAATTGCTGGGAGGCAGAGGCAGATTTCCTCCCCAGAAGCTAGGTGCGTCTTATACTTCGGAGCGTCTTATAGTCTGAAAAATACGGTATCTCAAGGAAGCTACCTTGAAGTACACCTTAAAATACTAGGCATTAGAAGGACAGGTCTGTGGATCCATCCTTCAGAGCACCAGGTGAGTCAACCCATCATATTGGTTTCCATGTGTGCATACTCCATTGCAAGATCCTTCCTTTTGGTGCAAAGGGGTGAAGTTCCTCTTTTGCTGTCCAATGACTTCTAGACTGTTTCTTATTCTTTATAAAATATGAAAAGGAACCTCCCTCACATGCAATTCTTAAAGCCTAATTATTCTATAACATAATTGTCTACTTTATCTCATTGTTAATTCACCTCACACAGCCAATTCACCAAAACAAGTTGCAGTAAAGCAATACAGCAGGAAAATTAAAAGCTGTTTTCCCTTCTCATCTTGATTTCTCTTTCTCTCTCATTAATATCAACCAAGCTGAGAGTTGATACTTTAGAGACTGACTCCAGGTAGGTGTTAATGAAGGTAATGTAACCACCAG
This sequence comes from Stegonotus admiraltiensis, assembly GCA_032468215.1. NCBI lineage: Eukaryota > Metazoa > Chordata > Lepidosauria > Squamata > Colubridae > Stegonotus > Stegonotus admiraltiensis. The sequence continues at coordinate 26,061 of JANHZT010003137.1, forward strand.
TTCCTTCTCTGCCAAGCAATGGGCTCTTAGAAAAACATGCTGATTTTGAAAAGGAAATGAAATGGGTCTATCAAGCTATGCAAAACAGATTAAAATGTCTGTTGTTCATTTTTCCTTTTCTATTTTTTTTTTGGGTCCAAGCAGTCTTCACTGCAACGATATTGCAAATAAATATTGGGATCATGCTGTTCAATCAAATAGATGTTACCTTACCTGCCAGAGAGGGTCCTTCTGTTCTGGAAAGAGCTCAAAATATTTGTGAGCCAACTGAATCGGACGTATTGTCTGCAGCTTCAGGTTGGTCCAGCTTTGAACAAAACTGGCCAGATTGACAAACGTGTATAACCCTAGTCGGTCATTTCCGTAGTTAGACAAGTGGGTCATGAAGATACTGATCTGAAAATAAACACAGAAATGTTAGTGACTTGTAATAGCAGGAGGATTTCACTGGGTGGTATTAGGTATATTTCAGATCTGGATATGTTGCCTGTTTTAAAGGGCTGTACTAGCAAACTACTTTAATTGCTGTTCAAGGATGTGCTGTGTGTATTTTAATAGATATATTCTGTTAAAATTTAAATAACAAAAGAGAATAGCAATTAATAGGCCATCTTTGTATGTTGGCATATATGGCACAAATCTTTTTTTACCCCCAACTTCACCCCTGAAAATCACTTGCATTTCCTAAATTTCTTAACTCTGAATTTTTAAACTGCTCCCATAATTGAATGTTACGGTCAATCCATACAGTAGCTGTAATGTAATTCTGATGCATTCACTTTCCACATTTTTGATGGTTATGATACCTGTGTGTGGTAATAGAAACCCACAGAATTTGTTTACACTCCTGAAAAGTATAATTTGTCTTCAGAAATATTTCCCTTTGCTCACATCTATTTTTAAAATTCAGTTTGGCCCTAAAGTGAAGGTCTGTTTGATTTTCTCAAAGTTGATTTCCTCTTTTAAAACTCATAGTAGCTTTTAAAACTCATAGTAGTTTTTAAAACTCATACTTAGTGTCCAGACTTCCTTGTATGATACACAAAAAGAAAATGTTTTCCTCTATCTTTTCTACAATGTTATTTTATTCCCTTTTGAATGATTATGGCTTTTCAGAAAGCAACAGAGCATCAATATGCTTCAGAAAGCATAATGGAAAATAACTTTCATAAAGGCACAGTCAGTATTTTATTAAGAGATTTCCCTTATCTAATCTAAGGATTTATTGTAAGATTAATCAAAATTAGGATATGTATCGGAAATATACAAATTGCTCTTAAACAGATCAGGATCTAATGATAAGACTCTGCTGTGTTTCATTCACGTCTATTTAAGCAAAAATATGCCTATTTAATGGAAATTTAAATGAATACCACTATTGCAATTACAGGAAAATTGCAATTTAAAAAAATTGTAGCAGTTAAGGCATCGTTTGGAAAGTCCTATATAGAAGGAAAGTTATTGTGGGAACCATTTCTTCTCAAATATAGGAAGCGTAAGGAATTCTCTGAAGCAACATTTTACCTCAGTGTACTAATCAAGTCTCAACAAGGAAAATAAAGGAACACAGCTGTATTTCTCCATTTATTCAACATTTATGAGGTAGAATAATCTGTCCACAGTAGCCAACTTTCCCAGTTTACAAATAATTTTAAGATATTCTGTTGATGATTATGAAAAGAAAATCTCACTATTATTTATATGAATGGGCAAGCCCTTTCCTTTTATTTTTAATAATTAGCTGAAGTTTAGGAAATTTCTCAGGGTGGGGAAGTATGAATTTCATGGACTTATCTTTGTCTATCGCATTGATTGTGCTTGAATTATCCTTGGTAGCATTGCATCATGAGTATAATCAAGTACCGTATAAGAACATTTGTTCAATTGATACAGATCTTACTCAGCATGATTACATATGGATGAGTTAAAGAAACCTATAAATAACGTAACTACCATACTTTTCCTTAGCAAGAAGTGATTCTGAATATGAAGACATACAAGGGCATTTTAAAGGAAGCAGTATATGTAACTGCCTGTCCTTTTTATATATTTAAATTTATAACCTGCTTTTCCTTCAGCTATGCCATTGTATCAATCCTCCCCTCTTTCTTTTACAATTGAATAATATTTTGGTGATTCAAGCATTTAGCATTAATGATTCAGATGGAAAAAAATCATCCTCTGCTGTTTTTAACATTATAAACAGCCTTCCTCTGTAGTGCGCATCCAGGAGATATGAAAAAGGAGTCTCATTATCTATACATGTATTCAGGGGAAGTATTCACTTATCTTCGCTACTGGTTCGCAAATATGAGTGCGCGCACATGCAAATGTGAGCACATGCCACCTCCACACATGTGCAGGACCTTCCGCGCATGGGCAGAGCATCAAAAACGGGATGTGATGACATCCAGGCAGGTGGATGGAGCCTCCCACCACTGCTACCGTTTTGCCCGAACCAGATAGAACCGGCTGAGTACCACCACTGCATGTATTGCTTTCCAAAGCATAGTTTTTAAGTTCTATGAGAACGCAGCTTCAAGTGCTTAGGAATTCTTGGGCAATGGGAAACTGTTTTTCAGCACAAATCTAGGTGTTAGGTTATTGCATCTAATTGTGGACAAAAGAATAGACCATTCGTGTGTTTCTTTTCAAGTGGTGGTGGGGATATTCATTAATACATTTTCCTAGTCCCACCTGTGTTAGCAAGAAGAGAGACACAGGACATTTATAACATTTCTATGTTCTACGTTTTTGATTATATGTAGTTCGAGTGTGCACTGCAACAGAGGGCATAACATATGAAGCAGGGGTGAAATCCAGCAGGTTCTAATAGGTTCTGGAGAACTGGTAGCGGAAATTTTGAGTAGTTCGGAGAACTGGGAAATACCACCTCTGGCTGGCCCCAGAGTGGGGTGGGAATGGGGATATTGCAGTATCCTTCCCCTGCCACGCCCACAGAACCGATAGGGAAAAATTTTGAATTTCGCCCCTGATATGATGGCACAACCGAATACATCTCTTGAGCTCCTTAAGCCAAATATTTTTTCTGCTGTGAACACGTAAATACCTGAACAGAATAATGTTTGTGCATGAGAAAAGACATGGCTGGTTTAAGGAGTCCATTTTCATGCCTTCTTATACTGAAGTCCATTTCTGCTTCTGAAGTGAAATGCGTGGCCCTAATGTATAGCTTTGCTTTAAGTGTTTCTTGGATGGAAAGCTAAATTGAAGTCTGGCAAACCTGCCATAATTTAGAGTTGCATTTACACCATCCCTTCTGATTTCTACAATAACCACAAGATAGAAGCCATGTGCTTTCCATTTTCACTCCCACACTTCCTGCCAATGTGCCACTTCTTTAACAGTGGGTTTAATAGTGTTTAAAAACATGTCCATCAGTTTGCTAAATTATTTATAAAGCTTTTAGTACATCCATATGGTGAAGATGGAAGGAACTTAGGAGGCATTTCCCTCATGACCTATCCTTAGCTCTATTAGTGCTGAATACACTTTATTTCATAGAAGGTCATTCAGGCTGTTTTCATCTTGTTTCTTTCACCCTCTTATGAACAATATTTAATGAGTTTATAGTCTTTTTTTTAAAAAAAAGATAAGTTTGCTGAAACATTAAGACTTGGTGTAAATTCACTTGAAATAATGGCAGTATCATGACTATCCATAAAATCACCTTAGGACCATTTTTATTCTAGCTCCCTATAAGTAAACTCAACAGAAGAAAATGATATTTCTAAAATCTATTTTAGAATTTTTCAAGGACATAGCTAGTAGATACTAATTTAAACATTTTATTTATTTTCTAACTCACATATTTATGTTTTAAAAAACAAAACTCAAAGCATACATATAACTTTTATTGTTCTGCCGATTATCTCACAACAATGTTTAGTTAGTCATATTTCAATACAATTTCATTGTCTGTGACATTTTTTACAGAACTCTAAAAGACATAAAACAATGATAATTGCAATATTTACAATATTTACATGAGCCATGGTGGTGCATTGGTTAGAATGCTAATTCTGCCAACTGCCAGCAGTTTGATTGTCACCAGCTCAAGGTTGACTCAGCCTTCCATCCTTCTGGGGTCAGTAAAATGAGGGCCCAGATTGTTGGGGGCAATATGTTGATTCTCTAAATTGCTTAGAGAGGGCTGTAAAGCACTGTGAAGCAGTATATAAGTCTAAGTACTATTGCTATTGCTATTTCCTGTTAGTTTTTCCTTTCTTTTTTATATGTGCTTCCTTGATTTAAGGATAATACTTCCTGCTGAGTATTATCTGAACTGTCTCTGTCTCCATTACATTTTCTAATTTATTTGGCTTCAGGACAAGACAGTGCAGACAATTAGAGTTTGGTATTTGGATGGTGGCTCCTTCCTGCCAAGTTTTTAAAGAGTATTTCTGGCCATCAGACCTTAACAAAGGTAGTAGCAGAAATCAGTAATTAAATAGTGTTAATTCTATCTGTAGTTCAACTAGAAACCCATTTGTGTCTCAGAGTTACTGGAGCTCCTGTTACAATATAAAGGCAATGTTTGATATAGTTACTTAATAATTTATTCAAAATTATGCTATAGGCTATAATATTTTTAAAATTGTTCTTAATTTTTGTAATATATGTTTTTATTCTGGCTGTTCACCGCCCTGAGTCCCTGTTGGGAGAAGGGCGGTATAGAAAATGAATAAATAAATAAATAAAAGAACTGTAGGAAAAACTTTTAAATATGTCGAATTTATGCCTCTTTATAGTTCACCTTGTTGTTTTTGTGGAAACAACATAAAATCAAAGGATCATAGTTAGTGGTAATGTGAACCATCAAATCCAATTTCCTGTTCTAAATTTGAATAAATCTAATAGGAGGTAGTCATCACCTCTTTGATTAATTGTTCCACCTTTCTGCTTCTCTTAACATTAGGAAGTTTTTCCTTAACATTCACGTAGAATCTGTTTCTTGTAAATAAAATAAATTATTCACTCTCTTGTATTCTGGGATGTATTATTCTCTTTGACATCCCATCAGAAATGTTATTTATGTTTATTTATTCATCGTATTTATATGTCTGCCCATCACATAATCAAATGCTTCTTGGCTTCATACAGCAAATAAAATGTTAAAATTATAAAAGGCACAAAATTGAAAAGTAATTGGATGAAGACCAACTGTTAATTATACTGGAGCCATCTCAATATTTTGCTATTTCCCTATGGTCTCCAAATCTGATGACATAACCTTAAGTGACTTCCACATAACTCTGGAACGCCTCGAGTAATTTCAACCAAACTTGGTACACAGATGTCTTACTCTCTGGAAAAAAAGATTAATGTTTTTATTTCATTTTATTTTTATTTTACCTTGGGGTATGTGTTATGTTAAGATGCAGCCTGTTGTGCCTTAAAATGGCTTCTAATGTACTGCCTTAAAATGGCTTCTACTGTGCAGCACAGTGGAGTTGCCATGGCAACACATTACTCCACAAGGGGGTTCCCTCCGGTAAAGGGGAAAATCCAACATTAGAAATTATGTTTGGTCCAGACATTTTCAACAAGGGCTTTGATTATTCCTAAGGACAAATGTATGGCCATGATCAATAAAATATTACTGCAACTCGGCCTGTCTGCACTACTACGAGATTGACACAGTGTACTTCATGCAGATTACATACGAGAAAAGAAATACAACGTTGAACAGCTTAGTGCATATATCGCAGACAAGAAGCCACATTTAAATCAAGATCAAGGAGCTCTGGTGGCTCAACAGACTGGTAGTCTGTTATTAACATCTGCTGCTTGCAATTACTGCAAGTTCGAGTC
>JANHZT010003137.1:35628-46795 GCA_032468215.1 Stegonotus admiraltiensis
TTCAAAAACTGAGGGCAGCACTAGCTTGAGTCGAGAATGGGTAGTTCAAAAACTGGATCGATTCAAGTTCCTTTCTCACCAGCAATGAGACTTCGGTCAGTCAAACGGTCAGCATCCTTGCCCTGCCCTCAGAAGAATCAACAATTTTGTCCAAAATGCTGTTATGAACATCACAACAGCAATTATGACAACTACCACTTCTTTTTTATGTGTGCGTAATGCACTCAGGCAGCTAAAGAAGTGGAGCATGGTTATTATAACAAAAGGCTCATTTTGTTATCCTTCCCTAAACCCCTGCCTGCCCTATCTTAATTAGGCTTGCAAATACTGTGATTAAATGTTTTCATGGCAAAAATATTGTCTCTGCAGAATAGTTTATTATCATAAATACAGGACTGGAGTGATATTCTATGACCAGATGAGACTGACATGCTGTACAGAGGATCTGATTAACTGGCCAACGTTAAATTGAAGTTTGGTAGACAGTGTACCGTATTAAAACATTAGAGTGCAAAAGGCAATTTATGTTTGTTCAATAAACCAAAAAGAAAATAGAAAGAAAACAAACGAATACACCCCGCCATATACACAAACAAGCAGGGGCCAACTCAAAATAAAACACAGGAGAAGATGTTGTAATGTGAAGACTTTATCTTTCTAGATTCAAAAATTTACAGAATGGTGACGTAGGTTATAGTGACAAATCTATAAAATATATTAAAAAGCAGAAACATGAAAGTGACAATAAAGCTATAATTTTTCCAGTTATAACAAATAGATGTGAAGGTTGGGCCAACAACAATGCTAAGTGAAGAAAATTGAATTTTTCTTTCAATTATGATACTTGAGACAATTTTTGATAATATTTTGGACCAAAAGAAAAACAACAAATAATTTAGTATTACATGAAGTAAAACTATCCTGCTGTCAACCCTGAAGCTAGCCTGAGTGAGGCCATTTTGAGACTTCAGTGCTGACACACTGGAGAAGAGGAATAGAGAGGGGGGAAAATAAGAGATAGTTGGGGAGTTGTAGTCAAAACAAAATACTTTCTCTTGGGAACCAAGGACATTCCTGCAGGTGCTAGGAAGGAGGGGACTGGAGTCACCTAGCAACTGGACAATATCCTGATTGGACCATGTGGCTGATTATTTTGAGAAAGTGACAAACATTTGCTTTTAATTAGGTGAAAATTGTGGAATATTCAGTCTGTTTTCACCAGCCTATGCCAATGTGACATATCCAAAAAAACTATTCTTTGAGGAAATTGCCTGCCTCAGACTTTTGTTTGCTATGGGGATGTTACTTGGAACCCTGACACCTGCTCACTGGAAACACTAATAATGAAATTTAAAAATGAATAGGTAGTATGAGATCAAGAGTTATTGGAGAAGACCCTGATAATGTTGTGATCTGCCAGCAGCCTGCGGACCTGGCAGCGGAGTCGGACAGTGAGGAGGCTGGGGAGGACAATGGACCAGTCCTGGAGTCAGGGGAAGGCCCAGATGAGGGCTCTGCATTGGAGGCAGAGATGGGGCCAGGGCCATCTGGGATTGATGCACGGACTCTGGAGTCTCCAGAGGCGGACATCAGAGAGGCAGAGGAATAGGGGGAGCCTGTTCCTAGTGCATGCATGCGAAAAGCTGCCAGAAGGCAAGAGCAGCTGAAGAAAAAAGGACAACTCGGGAGTAAGGCCAGAAGATGATTGACTACTCCCATAAGGCTTAAAAGAGCAGCAACGAGCTGTTGGGTTTTTTGTAGAAAAGCAACATTGATTCCCGTGATTCTTGTCAGCGTCTCTTGAACTTTGTGGGGTTTTGCCAAGAAAAGCCTTTGGCAGGTTGCCAAAGACATCAAAGGTTGGTGATAAGGCCCACGGACTGGTAATTAAGAATTTTGTTTTGGAATAAGCTGAGAATGAATTAATTCTCAGCTGTTTTAATAAACTAAGTTTGTTGAGGACTGAATTGTGTTTGATAATCACTACTTGGGCCTTGGTCACTACAGATATAGACCCAATGACCCAATGCCTAGAGCTGTGTAGGAAGGAACAGATTAAGGTTCAATCCTCATAACACTGAGTGGCTTTCCACCCTCCTCACAACATCCTCAGTATTCCACTGTTGACTCTCAAAGGGTTGCACTTCTGTGGTTACCTCATAATTGGATTACTGTGAAGTGTAATCTGCAGTTTGTAAAGCAGGTTCTGAATGTGGTGGACTGGGAAGGGATGGGGGTGTGTGGCATTCTATGTGTGTCATTCCACCGCTTTGTAAGCTGCGTTGTTTACCAGATGGCTTCTGGGTGCAGTTCAAAGTGCTCATTATCATCTTTAAAAGCATATGAAACATAGGTAAAGGTAAAGGTTCCCCTCACACATATGTGCTAGTCGTTCCTGACTCTAGAGGACGGTGCTCTGTTTCAAAGCCAAAGAGCCAGCGCTGTCCGAAGACGTCTCAGTGATCATGTGGCCGGCATGACTAAACGCCAAAGGGGCACGGAACGCTGTTACCTTCCCACCAAAGGTGGTCCCTATTTTCCTACTTGCATTTTTTAATGTGCTTTTGAACTGCTAGGTTGGCAGAAGCTGGGACAAGTAACGGGAGCTCACCCTGTTATGCGGCACTAGAGATTTGAACTGCTGAACTGCCGACCTTTCGATCGATAAGCTCAGCATCTTAGCCACTGAGCCATTGCATCCCTTTCATATGAAGCATAGGACCTGCCTATCTGAAGAACTAGCTATCTCCAGTTGTGTCTGCTTAACTGGTATGGTTGAGCACAGGAGGCATATTCTGCAGTCTATTATTTAAAGAGTATCATCTTATAGGACCCAGGAAGCCCACATATTCTGTTTCAACTCCTCTGGAATGAAGAGATTTGTGAGGCCTTAGGTTCTCCAGGAAAATGCTGATGACCTCAATGTTCTCCCAGGCCTTGTGGGCAGGGTGAGATTGTGGAGCCCCCTTTTTTGTCCTTTTTTCTGTTCATTTTGCTTTGCTTAGTTTTGAATTCTTCTGGTCAGTTTTAGTTTTTTAATATATATTTTACATCTAAATTTGTTCTTAGGTGAAAGTCCTCCAGAGCAGTGGTCTCCAACCTTGGCAACTTTAAGACTTGTGGACTTCAATTCCCAGAGCTGGCTGAGGAACTCTGAGAGTTGAAGTCCACAAGTTTTAAAGTTGCCAAGGTTGGAGACCCCTGCTCCAGAGCATGTGGGAGTCAGATTGCTTATAAATTAAATAAAGAGCACAATTTACTGATCCAGATTGCTGATCCATTGCTTAGTGAATTTTGCAAGTAGATATAACATTTTTTTTTGGTTCTGATTTGGCACCTCTTTTAGCTGATAATTATTTTAGGTTGCCTGAAGATTGTATAGCTGATGCATAACTTTGATATCAATAGAAGTGAATATTTGTCGTTCAGGGTTGAACTGTGGGGTCCTTGGTTTCCTCTGAACTTGGTTGCTTTCTTGCAGATACTTCATTATCCCACTAAGTAATAGCTCAGTGTTAACAAGGAAATATTTGCAAGAAAACAAGCTCAGACAGCATCAAAGACCCCACATAACTGTGAGTTAGAAAGACTAAGCAATGGCAAACTTTTTTATTGTTGCTGTTCAGACTGCAGATATCTTTCTTTTTGTAGTAAACAAGATTAATTTAATTTAATTTAATTTAATTTAAACACTTTTGATTTAAATAACTTTCCCTTAAATTATCTTTGGACTTATCCTTTCATATAGAATTAATATGAGAAATCCTGGTTCACTGTATTGTAATGTGATGCTAATACAAGCAGAAACCATAGCACAGCGTACTCTCATTTGACATAGACGATTTTAAGCATGAACTCTGCCCATGTGATTTCCATTTCTGCCCATTTCCTGTATCACCCCCATATTTTCACCCTATACAGCTGAATAAAAACACAAATAAAATTGTGCAGTAAATTGTAGAAACCTAAAATAAAATTTACAATGAACTCAGATTTTTCTGAGTCCACTTTTACTGTAATAGTTAAGTGGGGACTCAACTACTTCAGCAAGATTTTTCCATTAATAAGAATCTTGCCTTAAGATAATAATATAAATATAAATGTATTGCTGTTATGGAAAAGAGAGAGAGGGAGGGGAAAGGAGAGAAGAAGGGAGAGGGAGGGAAGAGGAGAGAGAGAGAGAGACAGAGACAGGGAGGGAGGAAATCAAGATGATCTACCTCTTGTGCAATACCTGATTTATTATAGAGATTATTCAAAAAGAGAAGAGCATTTGCCATTATATTGCTACTTCTCTGGAATCCACTTCTGTTCCTGTTTAATAATTATTGCGGTATAACCAAAATATAGAAATGTTAACACATTATTTTTAATGCCAAAATACATGGACATTTTAATTTCATTTTCCCTGTTCGTCCAATTTTAAAGGATGATATGAAAACATGTCTGTCTAAATATGTCTAGTTACTTGAAAAATGTTCATTGCACAAAATGGCTGTCATAATAAACTAAAGAACAACCTAGAGAAATACCAAAATGAAGTATGGATAGGATATAGATGCATTAAAATTTATGGAGACTGGTTTGGTCATGATATATTGAACTGAGGAATAGGATGGAGCAAGTACCATGTTGCTGTCCAATTTACCATATTTATCCTAGAAGGAAAACAGTGAGTATTCTGTTTGACTTTTAAAAAGATGACACTTTTGGGGATTAAGTAAGTCCTTGTGTCTGTTCCTCTTTGTGTGAACTTAGGAAGCAACATTGCAAGGCCCAAAGGGCAGCTTAAAAACATAGAAATATTGGTGAGCTTTGGCTTCCTGAGTATTTGATGGGACACGGCTGATTTTATCTCCTGGAAGGAAGGGCAGAATAGAAATAAATTTGCCACTTAAGAGCATAGTGCTTGAAACTTATGTTTAGATATGCACGGAATTCACTGCTTGAAATGGTTATCAGTCAATATTTTCAGTAGGTTGTGACACAAAATAAGAAGAATATTGAGTTTCAGAGTTCAAAACATCATAAATTTTAGCAAGTGGTCGTTCAGGGAAATCGTAAGAAGCTTAAGCAGAAGTGGAAATATGTAGGAGAGGATTAAAGTGAAGCAAAGGCAGGAATAGAACATTTTCTAATCACACTGTAGAGGCAGTGATAAGCAAGTTTGGAGACAGACATTTTCTTAATAATAAAGGCATCATTAAAGTTCTCTTTAGCCTGAAATGTAGGTCATATTAAACATTTAATAATGCTTAAATTCAAGTGTTCCATATATTTAAATCTTCTCCAAACTCTTTGAAGTCAAGTTATATTTCACTCCTGAGATACAGAAGTAATTATTTTATTACACAGCTGTTTGAAAATAAATTTCACAACCCATATTTAGGAAGCTTATAAAATTATGACCCACTTGTTTCTCAGAGCTATAATTTTGTCTTTCTGATAGGATGCTACTTGTCTAGAAAGCTAGAAATTGGGCCATCTTCTAATAAAAAACCTGCAACTTACTAGACACATACAGCACAGACAAAAAGATCATGACAGAAATTAAAAATTAAATTAAAAATTAAAAAGACAAATTAATAAAATATTGACATTTATTAATGGCCTTTAAATATGTAAGAATGCAGTAGTATGACTAATCATTGACAACTACACTGCATAGTACAGATTGCTTGTATGGGCTAGTGAACTGTGGTGGTGTAATGGTTAGAATGCAGTATTGCAGGCTAGCTCTGTCCACAGTCTGCAGTTTGATCCTGACTGGCTCAAGATTACCTCAGCCTTCCATCCTTCTGAGGTCAGTAAAATGAGGACCCAGATTGTTGGGGGCAATAGGCTGACATTTGTAAACTGCTCAGAGAGTGCTATAAAGCACTCTGGACCAGTATATATAAGTCTAATCCATGAAAAACCCTGTCTTTTTGTATAACATCTAGGATAAACTGAATATTGATAATCCAAATCTGTGTAGAAAATGGTTGTTGAATGAAAATGACCTGTTGAAGAAAAGCAAGTTCCCTGGCCCAATTTAGGTTTAGATGTGACAGGGTATGACTGTTTATGAGTGTGTGATAGATTACAACGAATGATTACACAATTGATACTAAACCTATCTACCTTTATTCAGAATATTCTAGAAAGTCATCAAGCATTATTAATAAAAACAATATGAAATTCAATCTTAAATTCCATGAGATGACTCTAAGGATAAGGAAATGAGATAAAATAATAATACGTAACTTCAAAGATATGTCTGTGTTTTGGGAAATGTTAAAAAAAATTAATAGATTGTTGACATTTGGTGTTACTTGTATAAACAGATCTCAAATTTTTCAGGACCATGACTAAAACAAGAGGTTAGGCTTGGGCAAGAAATAAATACATCAGTCTCTATCATTAAAACTGAATCTCTATATCAAATAAAATATGATGGAAACTTACAATTTTATGCATTAAAACTTTACTATTTTACTGGAAAATGGAAACCAGTTTACTTTTGCAGAATACTTGAAATATAGTTTTCTTGTAAGTCTGTCTCTTTCACTCCGCAGATATTCTGGATTAATATTTTCATTTTACAGTGGTAACTGTAACTGTTGAAAATCCAATTTTCCTATTTGTTTGGCCAGGGTGACCAAAACATAAATGAAGCAGTACATGCTCATTAAGGAAACAAGGATGGCTTTCATGGACTGAACGATTTAGAGCAGTATAGTGAATAGTATTTATATAAATTTGTTTTAGCTATATTTCTTTTTAAAAATCACACTTATTAATTGCAATCACTCTGAACAGAAATAGTAGAAAATTAACAGTTATCTAATGGAGAATTATGGGTTAAGTTAGAGAAACTTGGTGTATAGGGCAAAGTCATCTATATTATTCAACTTAGTTGTAATAGCTAATTTATTTCTGTCTTTTGCAATTGACCGATGGTGATTTTGTCCATGTTGATGGAGTTCAAGTGATGCTCCAATTGTTTTGAGGTCATTGTTATTGGTACTACCTTCACTTTCTTTTGTCTTATTATTGTTATTTGCTGCTTTTAAAAATGAATAAAATAATTTCAGGATTACACATCAACTTGAAATATTTGTAGTGTAAGAGAACTGAAAATAATGAACTGCAAATCAAAAAATTCTTGCTTGAATGTCCTACCATTAGGTGTCATTACATAAGAAATGTATTATTCTCTGTTTACAACTTGAAGATATATTAACCTGTTTTCATAAGATAGTTGCATAAAGGTATTTTTGGAAAGCCTCAAACATTATGCAATGTAAATGTTACATTTTAATCTTCATTATCATTTAATCTTTTCTTTAAAGAATATTTGATATTAATCTCATGAAAAATTTTATTTGGAAAGAAATCATGGCTGCTTTCTAAATACTCTCATGCATTATGTTACTATAGCATATATTACTATCATAATACAGCAATATTATTATTACTCTTCATACACAAAAAATACCTACAGGATTAAGAAGGATGGTAAGAAACAGTTCACCTCCTTGGATACTTTTGTCTAGTTCTTGAGGGCCACCAGGATATTCTTTGTAAAAAATTGTATGGGTGAAAAGTCCACATGTCTGTCGAGGGAGTACCTAAGATAAATCAACAACAACAAGCAAGCTTTTGGTTTGGATATCTATTTATACATGCATGCACTGGTGAATGATGCATTGGTATGTGATTCCCTCAGTTGTAACATTCTGATAGCTAAACCTCTATAGTTTTCACTGTGACTAAAATTTTTCCTGTCAGAGGATACAGCACCTTGAAGGTCAGTTGAGGGCCGTGTCGTTATTATATGGTAATAAACATGCAATCAGGCCCTCTTCCACATTAAATAGGTGTCATCTTGAAACTCTTTTAAGAACATTAAGTGCTGATTGGAATAATCCTTGCCTTAAACATCAGTACAGTAATATATGATTTATAGAAGGTAAAGGTAAAGGTTCCCCTCGCACATATGTGCTAGTTGTTCCCGACTTTAGGGGGCAGTGCTCATCTCAGTTTCAAAGCCGAAGAGCCAGCGCTGTCCGAAGATGTCTCCGTGGTCATGTGGCTGGTATGACTAAATGCCAAAGACACACGGAATGCTGTTCCCTTCCCACCAAAGGTGGTCCCTATTTTTCTACTTGCATTTTTTACGTGCTTTCGAACTGCTAGGTTGGCAGAAGCTGGGACAAGTAATGGAAGCTCACCCCGTTACGTGGCACTAGGGATTCGAACTGCCGACCTTTCAATTGACAAGCTCAGCATCTTAGCCACTGAGCCACCATGTCCCTGATTTATAGAAACTGAATAATAATTATGTTAACTGGCTAATTTTTAAAAAATCTTTATTTAAGTAAAAAATTGACAAGGTTTAAGCAGGTTCAATTTTAATGTTTTTTTAAAAAATATAAGTATTTATAAAACTACAGATGAGAAATATATCTAAATGTATGCACCCTTTTCGTCGTTCACAGAGAGAAAACATGCTTTAAACATGATGCCTACATGTACACATGCAGTACCAAGAAACACAAAACAAAATGATTATAAATGTGAGAATCTAAAACAAAGCTGTTGGACAGATGAGAGATCCATCTAGTCCAGAATTTGGATTATCACAGTAGCTTGCCATTGGGAAGCTCATAAGGATACCGTCATTTTTTATTCCCAGTAATGGCAGCCTAGCCTAGAGGTTCCTTCAGAATTCCAAGCAGTCTTTCTTTCCTCGGATACAGGTGGTTTTCATCAAAAAAAAAAAAGTGAATTCAAAGTTTGTAAAGAACGCTGTTTTTATTTCCTCAATCTTGTCATTACTTGCATTTTCATACAGAAAAGGTAACAGAGAGGGCAGGAATAATAAGATTTAAAGATTTATAGTGGACCCATCAAAGAAATACAGAATTTGGAAGAAGCCACTTGAGGTGAGCTCCCAATACTTGTTTTTGATTAATAACCATACCTCCTCAATCCATTTGTTCAAAGATATCTTTTTAGACAAATGCCTGTTTATCATAATCTTTGCCCACATGCATGTAGCAGCAGAATATTACTATAGTATGTGTGAGCCCAAAACAGTCTATATTTGCTTTATAATACTAAAGATTGAATTCTCTAAGCATCCTCTAAGCCAGTGTTTCTCAACCTTGGTAGCTTGAAGTCCACCCATCTTCAAGCTTCCAAGGTTGAGAAACACTGCTCTAAGCAATCATCTCCCCAAATATATGGTTATTTTTTAAAAAAAATTGGCCTCAACACTTCTGTAACCAACCATGATTACGTGAAAAACAATCTTCACATTTGCAGAAAGACTCGAAACTGCCTCCATTCAAAATATTTATTCACACAAACTATTTCTGGAAGTCCTACAGTAGTGTAGTTTTGTTTGCGCACACTCAAAACTTTCCTTGAAACAATGTTGTAATCACGAGATTCAATATAAACATTTTGAGCAACTTTCTTACCGATAGAATAGTGATGGGCTCTAATAATGGTTTCTGAGTCTCATCTGCCTAAAATTCCCTTGACATTTCATTTGGAGATAATGTTCATCTGTTCTTGTGTTCCAATCTGTTCCTTCTCACTACATGGTTATTATAGCTGCCAGCTAGCTAGTCTTTTTTTATCTAACTGATGGACCAACTTAATTCTATCAGGATATGACCTCAACCCAACTGCTCTGACCTTTTGCCATGACATTCAGGAGATCGTATAAACAGCTGCCCTCTCTTTACCTTGGCTGGAAATATCACTTCTGCTTCTGAATACTGACTTGGGGGAAGAAATGTGCATGCTTTTTAAGTTGGTTGAAAAATAAAGCGTGTTGTAATCCTACACAGATGTAGCTATAGGTTGTTTGTAGACTCATATCAGGGATGGGTTATACTTACCATTACTACTGGTTTGCATTGGGAGCACGCACATGCGTGCTTCTGCACATGAACAGATCACCTATGATGACATCCGGGTTAGTGGGCGGAGCCTCCTGCTGGTTTTACTACTGGTTCTTGCGAACTGGTCCAAACCGGGGACAATCCACAACTGACTCATATATATACTCATTGTTGTGGCCCGCCGGTGGCCAGCAGAGCTGGCAGCAGTCAGACAGTGAGGAGGTTGGGGAGGAACATGGGCCAGTCCTGGGGGCTGGGGAAAGCTCTGACGAGGGCTCTGCGTCAGAGGCAGAGTGGGAGCTAGACAGCAGCGACACAGAGGAACAGCTGGAGCCCGTTCCCAGTGTGCACATGTGCAGAGTTGCCAGAAGACAAAAACAACCCAGAAAGCAGGGTCGACTTGGGAGTAAAGCCACGTCTTGGAGGTAATTGGCCCCTCCCATAGGAAACAAAAGAGGAGCAAATGGGGAGTTCATTCTGTGACTCTGAGAGACTCTATGCCAAGTTTTGCCTTGTACTGCATTTGGAAACTAGTTACGTGGCAGCTTGCCAAGCGAGATAAGATGTATTGATAAATATTCCTTTCAAAAACTGTTTGGACAGGCTTTGCTGACTGTGAATGAAAGGAATTCACAGTCGTGTAAATAAAAGAGGTTTTGCCAGGACCAAGACTCGGCTTTCTGCTTTTTAAGGGAGCCTACATCAGAACACTCATGCTTAATCTGCTTATTCAGTTCTAATTGTATTTTAGATATGATGCAAAATGAATTAATAAATTTACCAATACTTGGTATTTATAGCATGAAGAAAAATATGCACCTTAAACAAATATGCCAGCTATCCTTCGAGCTCCCTCTAAATTCTTGTAAGAAAATTTAAGCCCAGTTGTAACAGCCAACAGAGACTGTTCAATTAAAAAAATAAATCGGAACTGCAAGCAGTGTGGGCCAGGTCCACACAGCTTGCCACCCTTTCCTTAACATCTATCTGTCCTATCAGATCAGATAGTAAATGGTAAAGGTTCCCCTCGCACATATGTGCTAGTCATTCCTGACTCTAGGGGGCGGTGGTCCTCTTCGTTTCAAAGCCGAAGAGCCAGCGCTGTCCGAAGACGTCTCTGTGGTCATGTGACCAGCGTGACTAAAAGCCAAAGGTGCACGGAATGCTGTTACCTTCCCACCTATTTTTCTCCTTGCATTTTTTACATGCTTTCAAACTGCTAGGTTGGCAGAAGCTGGGACAAGTCATGGGAGCTCACCCCATTACGC
>JANHZT010003138.1:16856-41379 GCA_032468215.1 Stegonotus admiraltiensis
GCAGTGTGTGAACCAAGACACAGAATGTCTCAAAAGGTTACAGATGAAGCCTGCACTGTCTGAAACGAGGCTATTCTATCAGACTCACTGCTGAATAAATCCACTCGGGACGGGGGTGGGGGGGGAGGGGGGCGGTGGGCACACAACTTAAGTACCAAACTAGGCTAACAAAGCACACATTCAGCTTCCAAAGTTCATCCACAACTTATGAGAGGCCCTCTCCCTTTCACCTATCTTCCCCAGGCAGGGCTGGAAGAGGGAGCACAAGCATCTCTCCTAACTTCTTCAACCACTTTCTGTGCCGGCTGGGCTTGGTAGCATCATCTGGGCAGGAATAGGAAATGTTACCTGACAACCAAAGCAGTGCAATCACGGGGCCATTGTAATCTTATAGGCAAATGGATTTATTCCTAGGTGTGCACTTAAGTATTGATATATGCCTCCACCGCAGTTAGTTATTGAATTCCTGCTCTTCGAGAGCTCCAATCAATTAGTCCTGCAATCCAAAGACTATCCTCTAAGTGTTTAGAATAAATATTAGAAAGTAGGACTTTCCAGAGAGTTACAGGTTGGAAACCAAACTTCAGAGCCAGAGTTGAGCAAAGTGAAGCATTTAACCTTTTCTACAGCAACCTAAAAGCCTCAAGTCCCCTCCTGAGAACTAGGTTCGTTACCTCTGGTGGGGAAGAGAAAGGAAGTTCCTACCTGCTCTTTAAGGAGGCTGAAAGGGGGGGGGGGACTTCAATAGTGCACTGGCTGTGTGTGCACTTTTCTGCCTTGGGTCAAAGTCCATCAGCACCAAGCAATACCCAGAGAAACACTGGCTCAAACCATACTCTGCATTCAGCCATAGAGTAGCTTTGTTACTGCCCACTAAATGTGCCAGGGTTTACAACTGTCCCTCCAAAACGTGGCATTTATGATGAAATTTGCACCTGCCCTTCTGCTAATATAAAGCACTCAAGTTGGCTTACAACAGTTAAAAAAAACACAAAATATGAAGTCCATCCACACAATAAAACTAAAACCAATTAAGAGTTCAAAGCCTGATGAGAGAAATGCATTCTGACCGTTTCCCTTAAAGGATGGGGCAAAGGACACCTCCCTACGGGACAGGAGACCTTTTCTGCCGGACTCAAGAGACAGGCTTCCCAGGGGCCTCTGATCTGGGCAATGGGGCCCAAGCCTGGTTTCCAAGCTGGGCTTAGGGTCTTTCTTTCCCCCAGTCAATTATGGCATGTTTAGCAATGTGTGGTTTAGCATAACTTCCGTGCAGGTCTCCGTCTGGGCAAAATCCATTCACCCATTTGAACTAACAGGGAGCTGCCTTTGCACCCGGGCTTCCCCGTCCAGCTTGAGAGCTGGGTCCCCGGCAGCGCAAGTGGGGCCACCCGCAACCCGCCAGTCCTCCGAAGCTGCTTCCCCAACCGACTCTGAAGTTTTGACAGGTGTCAGTAACTTTCTCAGCCGGCTCTTCCAGGCTGCCAGGCCGCTCTTCCTTCATCGAAGCTAAGAAGGGGCTGCGGGACTTTGGCAGCCGGGAGCTCTGGAGGAAAAGCAGGCGATGAATGGCCGCCTGTCTCGCCCAGCACGGCGGGGGACTGCGGCGGCAGCTGCTGCCCCCTCCAGCCCGGCAGAGCTCCGCTTGGGCCGGGGGCGCACCGGCTCCGCAGCCCAAGGAGACGGAGAGGGCCCGGCGCCCCACGCCTCCCTCCGCTGCGCAGAAGAGCCGGCGGTGCTGGCAGAGGCCGCGCGGGAGCCCACGGGGAGCCCGCCCCAACTCCGGGGAAAGCGCCGCGGCGGAGGCCGCGAGGGGCGCACCTTCCCCCGCTCACAAGGAGGTCGCTTGGCGGGGAGAAGGGGCGGGCGGGCCCCGGTAAGAGGCCCCTCCGGGCACATTCGGGAACCCCCGCTTGCCGGCCCCGGGAGAGACGGCGATCCGCGGGGGCCCCGGCCGGGATTCGGCCGCCCCCGGAGGCGCCACTTCGCCGGGCCCACCGAATGGCGCCGGCCTTTGCCTTTGTGTGGCCGCCGCCGCCGGCGAAGATGGCGCGGAGGGGGAGTCGCCTCCCGCCCCCCCCGCCGCTTGCCCTGATGGTAGATCCCTCCCGCTTACCGGGAATCCTGGGAGTTGAAGTGCGGCGCAGCGCCCGACGCTGCCTGCCTGCCTGCCTGCCAGCCGTTCCCGCGCCGAGGTTGGCGCCCGACGCCTTCTTGCTCGCCTCGGCGGCGGCCCACGACAACCCACCCGCCGCGAGGCTGCGAAGAGCCGGAGCGATTCAAGGGGCAGCGCCGCGGTTCGGCTCTTCGGCTCCTTTGGCTCCAGGGGGGCGCCGTTCCTGGCTTCTTCGGCTGTTGGTCCCGGTGACGACCGGCCCGTCCTTTGTTCCCGGGGCAGCCCCGAAACGCCGCGGCCCGCCTGCACCTCTCCAAGGCCGCCGTAGGAAGGCTCCGGGCTGCCCGGCACCACCTGGTGGAATGAGGAGGGGGCAGCAGAGCACGTGGGGGGAGGGGCTGCCCGCAACTTTCCGGAAAAGGCCCTCCGCTTGACCTAGTCGGTTCTCCCCGCCGCCGCCTGATTCTCGGAGATCAGCCTCAGGTGGTGGCGCCCTCTCCTTCCAGGGTAGGCCTTGCTTGCTGCCCTGGCCCTCCCTCCCTGCAAGACCCCAGGCTCTCCTCAGGAGGAGGCGGCTATCCCCTGCGGAGCAAAGCTTGAAGGCCACAAGTGGGGGTGGGGGTCAGCAGGCAAGTCAGGGCGGAAGCGTGGAGGGTCCCTAGACAAACATGCCCTCAAAGCAGTCTGTAAATGATAATGAGTTTATTAACGATGCAACAGGTCAAGTGCCACCTGGACACTCAGGGGAGTCAGTGTGGCCTGGGTGTGGTGCCCTCGGCTCCTGGAAAGACCGGTGGGCTGACTGTGGTTGGTCAGAGCACCCCAACTCCATCACCTCCCCACCCACCCCGCCGGGTCTGCCTTGGCCTGCCTTCAGGGCTCCGTACAGCTCAGTAACAGCAAGATGGCGTTTATTAAGTAAGTGGGGCTGGGCAGCGAGGAACAGTCTATATATTTAATGTCTAGAAAGGTATCTGTCCGGGCCTCGGTGGGCCATCTCTCCGCTGCGCCTGCCCTCTTCCTGGCCGAGGGTCCGGGGCTAGTGGTGGCTGGCAACGTGTTGCAGGTAGGGCTGCAGCTGGTGGCGGTTCCGGGGGGCGTGCAGCACGGCCTTGAGCGGGACTCTTTCCATGCCGTGTTCGGGCAGCCACTCCTCACTGGGCAGCCAGGGGTTTGGCCCAGGCAGTGGCACAGCCGGTTCAAAGACCTCTGACTGCCCGTGCTGCCAAAGAGAAACAGAGCATTACTGGGGGAGGGGGCCCGGGGAGGGGCTGAGAGAGACCATGGAGCGGCTGAAGTGCTCTGGGCAAGGCCCCATGCAGAGTTGGAGGGGCAGCTGGGGGTGCTTGGGTTCCTGGAAGGGTTTTTGCATCATCTTCCTCTTCTTCAGCCTTGCCAAGATTGATTGGTTTCTACCCACCCACCCTCTCTGCAAGCTAGGCTGGGCTGGGCTGGGCTGGGCTGCTGGGAAGAGAGCACTTTGCCAAGCTTCATAGAAGATGAGCGCTACAAAGGCCATGGATGGGGTGTGCATGAACAAACAATCCAACAAAAGACCCCCTCAGGGTAGTTGTGGTATGTTCCTTTTCTCCGAGGTGGGTGTCCGTGCTGAACCTGGAATGTGCAGATTCTGTGCCACGATTCCTATAACTCCCTGCAAGCCCACTGGGGGTGGGAAGAGGCCAACTGGTCTCGGACTAGGACAGCCAGTGGGCCCTCTTGGCTTGGGTGATGGCCTCCTGAGCTGGACCTGCAAGGGCGAGGAGGGGCTGAGCATTCTTCCCCAGAGACGCTGCTCAAGAGGGGTGCAAGCACATGCAGAAGATTGCTGTGGGCTTGGGAGACTGAGGCAGCCTCATGGGTGGCCTAGGAGAAAGGAAGGAGCCAACCCCCAGAGCAACAGTATTGGTGTGGAGGGGGGTACTGCAGACCCTCCCACGTCTGACTCAATCCTCTGAGGCCCCATTCATGCCACCTCAACCATTGCCTACACTCCCTTGTTATGCCACCAATCAGCTCAGGGGGCTCCTCCTTTGCGGTTTCATTAAGTCCAGCCCCCTGCCTAATGTGTGGCCTCCTTTGACCATCCTTGTTACCTGTGTGGTGGGTGAGAGGACCAGGCCTTTGGGGTAGCTCGCCTCCTCCCGGGCACCGGACTCTGGCAAGGAAGCGGCGCTGGCATTGCTCTCCTTCTCCCAGCCGGTGGGATCTTCTGGGGTGTACTGCCCCAGAAGAATCAGGTTCTCAAAAGTGGGGTCTGGCTTCACGTGGTGAGAAGCCTTGTGGTGTCGGGGGCTGCCGGGCCGGCTTCGGTAGTAGGCTGGAATGGGCTCCTGCTGGGCCTGCTCATGGCGCAGCCGGAGGCTCTGGTGGGCCACTCTGTGCCGACTTGCCAGCGCCTCGGCCGGGTCCGGGAGGGGATCATAGCCTCCCCCACTGGGCCCTTCACCCCACACCTTCAGGGGCACCTCCCGGCTGGCTTCGGCAATGCTGAGCTCGTCCATCTGGCTAGTGGTGCCCTGGATGCCGTGGACACTTTCCTCTCGCCTGTGGAAGCGGTCCTCCTCCATGGCGCTGTGATGCTGTGTTTCCTCCTCGGGAGCCTTGCCGTGGCTGGGCAGCGACTCCCGGAGGCTCCTCAGGCAGAACTGGTAGTACTGGGTGAGGTCGTAGTTCTGCTTCAGGGCTTGGGTGGAAATGTAGGGGTGTTTCAGGGCCGCACTGGGAGTGATGCGCTCATGAGAGTCCCAGGTCAGCATGCGTTTGATGAGCTCCACCATGCTCCGGAGGTCGAAGTATTCAGCCAGAGCTTCTGTGTCCGGATAGATCATCTTGTGGACGTTCACCGTCTCCATCTGGTCCAGGGACTTGAGCACGTACTTTCTCCTCTCCACAGACTTCACTTTGGTGTCAGCCAGATACTCCGCCGGGGTTTTCAGCTGCCAGGAGTTCACCACCTCTGGGTGCTGGCTCCTCTTGAAGAAGAGGTGGGCCTTTCGGGCTGCGTTCAGGAGAGCGGGCCTGGGCATGCCTTGGGTTTCGCAGATGTACCGGATCTGGTCGTACTCGTTGTTCCCGGGGTAGAGGGGCCAGCCAAGGTGCAGCTCGGCCATCACGCAGCCCAGGGACCACATGTCCAGCTTCTCGCAGAACGGCAGCCCCAGCAAGATTTCTGGGGCCCGGTAGAATCGGGACTGGATGTAAGGCTCTTTGACGTAGCGCACTTCGTTGAAGATGCTGGCTGATCCAAAATCAATCACTTTGACCCGGAAAGGGTACCTCACCTGGTCCACCAGCATGATGTTCTCTGGCTTTAGATCAGCATGGATGATTGACAGCTCTTTCAACTTGGCCAGGGCTCTCAGCACCTGCATGGTCACTGTGCGGATGTGCCGGACCGGCAATGAGGAGAAGTTGTGCTCTTTCTGGAAGTCGAAGAGGTTTTGCTCCAGGAGCTCAAAGACCAGGTAGAACTTGAGCTCGTCGTGGAAGAACTCGTGGAACTGGACGATGTGAGACTCCTCGGAGTCCACCTCGGACATGGTCTGCAGCAGCTTCAGCTCGTTCTTGATGATCCTGCTGCGGTAGGAGTCATTCTTCAGGATTTTTATGGCGACCATTTCCCCAGTGCTCCGTTTCCAGCTCTTCACGACCTCCCCAAATGTGCCCTTCCCCAGAATCTCAAAGACGTCATAGAAATCGGACTCTGACTCAATTGTGACCATTGTCCTGGGCTTGCCCAAGCTCAGAAAGATGGGTGCAAAGTGGCTTCTTGCAAAGAGAGGTCCAGCCGCCGCGGAGCAAAGAGAATCCCAGCCTCCTCCGGAACAGGAGGTGATGCAACAGTCAGCCAGGTTCCAGAGTTGCCAGGTGAAGAAAGTTCTGTTATGGAGGCAGGGAGCCCACTCCCCCTGGGGTCTCCTAACAGCCCCTTCCCTGGGAGGAAGAGCTGCTCCAAGGTAGGAAACCAGCCCAGTGCAGGAACACCTGCAGTGCCAGCCAAAGGGTTGCTTTTAGCCAAGGGTGAGTACTGCAAATGGATGGGTATGAAGAGGCACTTGCAATATGGAGTGGACGTTCCATGGTGAGTGGAGGGATGTGGTTCTCTCAGAGGAACCCCTCTTTCACCCCACACCCCATCCTTATGTTCAGAGTGTGCCTTGAGTAAAGGGTCTCTCACGTTCCTGGAGTATATGCAATGCTCAATCCTAGATTCTTAACATGGCATCGTGTTCAGAGGATCTAATCAGTTTGATAATAATTTAATTTAATTAGGCAGAACTTTATATGGGTACCACACATCTTCTTTTAGTGTCCCTGAGGAGAGGACTCCCTCTGTAAAACAAGCTGGCTGTAAATGAACACCACAGCTGCCCGCAAGGTCTCCCTTAAGGCCAATAGGGGGGAAATGGTTGTGGAGAGAAAGGACTTTGTAAGGACCTGTCTGCTCTAGAAGCCCATCGGCCCTACAAAAGCACCACCAAACACCCTGGAGGGGGCAGAAAGCCCCCTTGTAGTTACGTTCTTGCCCGCCCGCCAGGTCAATTCTAAAGGCACCTGCGGACCAGATGTTTGCCGGCCCCTCACCAGGAGAAGCTGCCCCAGTAAAGAAGCTTTGTTTGGCCTGAGGCTAGTAAAGCCAGCTTGCTGAAGGGCATTGGTCTTGAGACACTATAAAGATTGATGTATGAACGCAGGTGCTTTTGCAGATCACTGCACATGGCCCCAGATGCCCAAAGGCCCAAGAAAGAACATTGGATGAACTCCCAGCTGTTGGCTTTTCTTTCTCCTGCAAATCTGCCTCCCAACACCCTATCAAAATGTTGGCTTCCTTCTCTGAGAAGGCACTGGCAGAGATGCCCTCCTGGCATCCAAGATGGAGGAGGACCTGGTTTCTGCTGCTTAGGTGGTGACGACATTTCCAGCACAGGAATTTGCTTTGGAGTTGGCTCGCTTCAGGTCCCCAGCAGCAGGTGACCAGTGCAAGGGCAGAACAAGCCAGGATCTCTGGATGCCGGAACTGACTTTATGAAGTCCCACCTTCAAAGTGATGCAAAAGGGAAGAGGAAGGAAAAGAGAAAGGATTACTGAGTCCTTGGCTACTTTGACTGCTGGGCTGGTTCTGTGCAGAGATGGACAAAAGTGATGTATCTATGGAGAGCCCAAAGATGAAACATGATGGAATTAGTTCACAGATTAATTTTTATTCAAACTCAGGGTAGAAAACAAGCAGCAGCTGTAGAACGGGCTATCTGAGATAGTGTAACTTCTTTTACATGTTTTAGAAAAGGTCAGTTTATAATTTTGGGAAAGAAGCAGTTATCAAATCTTTTAGCTTTTTTTTTTAAAAGGCCACTTCAGAAGGCCACGTTGGTTAAACATTAGAATAAAAGATTTCTGTACATTCAGAGCACATGGAATAATTTTGCCCCATCTGAGAAGAGGGAGAGGCCCCCTAAACTGCCCTTAACTCTCCCAATTTCCCCAGGCCAGTGCCCCCCTTATTGCCACAGGTGGGCTATTCCCAGGTTATATCTTTGGACAAGAAGACCAGGGGAGGGGAGGGGGGGTTCTGAAGTGAAGGCAGTGGAAGCAGCCTCCTCTGGGCGGCCCTGTTGTCCCCACAGGCTCAGCATCCTCCTCCCGCAGGCACATCTCCCACCGGCTCTCCAGATGAGGGGAGTCCCCTTGTTTGCAGCATCCGTGTGAGGCATGCCCTGCCCCTGAGTGCCAGTCCCTTTTGCAAACACCATGGAACAGCCCCAGCTGCTTCCCCACTCAAAGCTCCTTCCAATCCCCCCCCCAATTCTAAAACTACAGAATTAGTGTTATCAAAGGAGCTGGGAGTGGGGCTGACTTCTAATGGAAAAAGGCAGGTAAGTCCTTTGTCCCAAATGCAATCTGTGCCTGGGAGGCCGGGGGCAGCGCCCAAGGGGCTTGCCAGGTCTGCATCTCTTTCTGGGCTGGCTTCCTCTTTTAAGGCACAGCCCCGGAGCAAAGGAGGAGGGCCATGGTGGAGGGGCAGTTAAAAAGGGAAGCCCATCAGAGAGGCGCTCTACACCTGTGCCAGCCAGCTGCCCCTCCCCCTGCCAAGGCATGTCCTCCCCTCCCCCCCCTCACAGTTAGTGCTGGGCCTTATGTGGTTTGGGCCAGGCTGGGGAGCACCTTCATTCAGAGAGCCTCCTTTTCCATGGGCTTCCTAGGAGGGGGTCCTCCCTCCTCAGGGCCACTCTCTGTAGAGAAAGCCACAGCAGGCAGCCTGAAGTTGCCCCCCTCCTGGTCCTGATGGTGCTCGGAGATCTCCAGCACCTCTTGGGATCTGGAGCTTAATGCCAGTTTCGGAAACCTGAACTTGCTGGACGGCTCCCCTTTCGTGGTTGTTTTCAAAGATGCCCCCCCCGCCTGGGGCCCGGGTGCAGTTACAGCCTCGGGGGCCAATTCCCCGTTGCGCTTCTTGAAGCCAGAGAGTGCGATTCTGGGGGGCTTGAACTTGGCAGCCTTGAGGGCTGTAGCAACGGTGGCACTGCAGTCGGCTTCCTCCTTGGCCTCGTCTGCCTTAACCAGCTTGAGGCTCAGCTCTGGGTCAGTCTCGGCACCCTTAGAGGGAGACAGGAGTTCCACCTGGGGCAGCGGGATCTTCCCCAGCTTGCTCGCCCCATCCTGGAGCAGCACTTCCACCCTCTCTCCCTGGAGCTGGGCAGTTCCCTCTGCCTTGGAGAAACCCAGCTTGGGCACCTTCAGCCTGGAGGAAGCCGCCTCCTCAGCTTCCCCATTGAGTTCGGTGGCCCACTTGGGCCTGGAGAGGGAAACCCCAAAGGGTGACCTCAGCTTGAGTTTGGCGGCCTTAACCTGGCTCTCCTTTTCTCTCGCCAGGAGCCCAGCAGACCCTTCGTTCTCTTTGGCCCTTCCCAGGGCCAAGAAGCCCCCCTTGGCTTCTGCCTCCTGCCCCACAAGGCCCACAGGAGCCTCCAGCCCCACCCTGGGCAGGAAGAGGCCAAACGTGGGGATCTTCACCCTGTGCCGCTTCCCTGCATCTGGGTGGGCATCTGTCCGCTTCCAGCCCTCCCTGCCTGTGCCTTCCAGATCCAAGGATTCCCTCTGCCACGTGTGGGGGGCCCCCACCTCATATTCAGCATGAGTTTTGAGACTTGGAGCAGAAATTTCCAAGCCAGGGACCTTAAAAACTGATTTCTTCCCCTCTGGCTCTCCCCCCATGGTGCTGTCTGCGCCCCACTTGGTGCCTACTGTCCCACATGCAGTGATACCGATTTTGGGCATCTTCAGCATGCCCTCCAGCCCCCCCTCCAAGTCTGTTGCCCCTGCCTCCTTGGCCTCCTCTCCCTTCTCCTGATCCCCAGAGAAGCCGACATCGGGCAAAGCAATCTGGGGCATCCTGAAGGCAGGTGCTGCCTCTTCAGCAAGAGGACAGAGGGGCTGTGTATCCAGGCTCAACTCGGCCTCTGGCTTGGAGACGCTGAGCGACGGGAGCTTCAGCCTGAATCTGCTCTCCTCGGTTCCCATCCCAGCTTCTGTTTCCAGCAGAGTGGGCACTTTTAGCCAGCCCTCTTTCGCCCCCATTTCAGAGTCCAAGGCATCTGTGCTTCCTTTGAATTTGGGAGGCTTCAGCTCCAGTTGGGGGACCCGGGGCAAATCATCCTCACCCTGCCCATCTCCTGCTGAGCCCAAGGCCCCAAATTTAGGCCACTTCACTGAAGGAGTGCCTACTGTGACCTTGGATATCACCCCTCCCCCGTCCAAACTCATATCAAGCTCCAGCTCAGGAGCCCTCACTTTTGGGGTGCTGAGTTTTGGCAGCCCCATTGAAGGCATCTTGAATTTTGCCTCTGACCCTTCCAGGCCAAGATCCACCTTGGCTGAAGGCAGCTCCACCTCTGGCAGCCAGGTCTTGGGCAAGGAAATGTCCACTTTGGGCAGCCGTACCTTGGTGCCCAGGGCAGAGGCTTCAGCCACCCCTTCTAGGTCTTTCTCTCCTTCCTTCCCCAGGAACTGCACAGCCGCCTCTGCTTCTTCCTCCTCGCCCTTCCCAAGTTTTGGCAGCTCCACCTTTGGCAGCTTGATCTTGGCACCTGTGCCAGGGGCTGCCTGGAGAATGCCCTCTTCTTTACCAGCCATGGGCAAACCAACGTCCAGCTCTAGTGTGGGAGCAGACACCTGGATGGGAGGCGCTCTGGGCCTCTTGAGCTCTCCCTCCTGCTGCTGGAACTCCACCCTGGCTGCATCTCCTGCCAGTTTCTCCACAGTCGCCTCCCCTTCAGCTTTGGAACTAGGCACAGCAATCTCCACGGATGGCACCTGAACCATGAACCCAGGGCTCTCCGGCTCTAGGATCAGCCCTGTCTTGGCTCTGGGGGCAAGCTTAGGCAACTCTACCTGGGGGAGGACTTTCTCATCTAATTCTGGAGCTAGAAGGTGGACCTTCCTTCTCTCTCCTTGGGCCTTCAGAGAGGAAAGCTTCAGCTGGGACATCTTCCCAAATGGGCCTTTTGGCTTCTCCTTCGGACTCCCAGGGACCTTCTTGGCTTTGGACTCCACTTCTCTCCTCATGAGGTCAAAAGAAGCTATCCTGAATTTAGAAGCCTTGGTGTCCTTCTCCAACATCCTGGCCTCTGGCTGCCCTGTCAAACCCCCCTTGCTGCCTTGTAGCTTTACCCCCTCACTCTCTAGGGCATCCCACTCTTCCTCCTTGCCTTTGCCCCCAAAGCTCGGTAGTGAGAGTTTTGGCCCTTTAAACTGGACACTGAGGAGTTCAGGAGAGGTTCCCTCCCTGTCTCTGTCAGGCCATCCTTCCATGCCCTGTGGGTGGCCAATGTCCACATCCACTGTGGGCAACTTCATTCTGCGCTCTGTGGTTTTGCCAAGCCTTTCCTTGGGCTCTTCCCCTTCAACCTCAAGGGCTAATTTCGCATCTTCTGCCTCTGCTTCCCATTTTGATTTGGGGAAAGAGATCCCAAACTTTGGCAATTTCAGCTTTGTACCCAAGTTGGCAGCTTCTCTGCCCTCCACTCCAGGCACCAAAACTTCTGGGCTCATTTTGCTCCAGACTTTGGGGCCCGAAATGCTGAATTTGGACAGGGCAAATCGAGATGTTTTCGCCTTGACCTGACTCTCAGTAGTCAACTCTGGGAGACTTATTGGTGGGATCTGTACAGTTGACAGCTTCATCTTGGCTCCTTCTAGGTCGGTCTTTGGCCCTTCAGCATCTGCTGGCTGTTTCTCAAAGGCAAGGTCCACCTTCGGGAATTTGGCTACCATCCCAGCAAGAGCCGGCCCTTCAATGCTCTTCATCACTGGCTCCAGCTCAGGTTGGCCGACCACACACTTTGGGAGACTGATTTCTACCTCTAGGTCTTTGCTCAGGGTCTGTAGGGTGACCTCCTGGGCTTTAGGTCCCTGCTTAGAAACGTCTCTTTCACACTTCACCAAATCCAGCTCTACCCCAACTTTCGGCAGCTGAATGTCCAGCGCAGGCACAGTTGCAGATGGAAGGCTCAATGGGGCTGGAGGAGCTGTCATCTCAACTTCTGGCTTCTCAACAAAGATGCCCAGCTCTGGCTTTGGCACCTTAGGAAGTTGCACACCTGGCACCTTCATTGCCAGCAAGGAAACATCCACCTTTGGGAGGCTGACCTTTGTTCCGGGGTCTCCTTCTGGTTTCAGCATTTTGACCTGGACTGGAGGCAGGGAGGGGACTGCCTTGACAGGGAAATCAAATTTTGGGAGGGATATTTGAGGCATTTGAAGCTTAAATCCAGCCCCTTCAGCAGCCTCTTTGGGTTTTGCCCTTCCAGAAGGGGCAGCCAGTTCCCCCACGGCCTTGCAAAGATGCATATCCTGGACTTTGGGGGCAGAGATGTCAAGAGAGGGCACCCTCACCTCAGGGAGCTTCACCTGAGTACCACCTGACGCTCCAGCTGCCTCTTGGCTCTCCAAAGGCTGCTCCCTCAGGGAAATCTCCAGGCCAGGCAGCTGAATTACAGAGCCCTTTGTCTTGTCTGCCTTGGAGGTCCCCGGAGTCCCAAGGCTGACTTCCACCTGGGGCAGTTTGCCTGCTCCTCCTTCTTGGGCTTTGGACCCCAGCTGGGGTAGGCTGACCAAGGAGACTCTGCCTGAGATTTCAGGGCTTTCCATGCCCGTCTTCCCCTTGGGAAAGGGGAGCTCTAGATCCACACCAGGAGCTACTATGCCTAGAGAAGGCACTGTCCCTCCTGGTCTCAGCTGGTCCTCCAAAACATTTTTTTGACTTTCTCCCAGGGCAGGAGCCTTCATCAAGGGCAGCTTCAGTTCTGCTTCCTCATCAGAGATCCCAAACTTGGGGACTTTGATTCTGAACCCCTCCCTTTTAGGGGCAGCCTCTGGGGCAGCACACTCCAACCTGGGCAGGGCCAAATCTACGTCCACCTTGGGAGCTGCCACTTCGGCTGCAGGGAGCTTCAGCCCGGCCTGGAGAAGACCTGGGTGAGTCTCCAGCGCACTGGCACTTCCTTTGGGCAGGGCAGCCTCCACTTTGGGCCACCCGAAAAGAGATTCTGAGGCCGTGAGGCTCTTGCCTTGGGGGCTGGCCTCAAGAGACTCATCCTCAGCTCCCATCTTAGGCAGAGCAAACTCTACTTGCGGGGCTTGGAATCCCATTTCCATTTTTGCCCTGGCTTCTTCCTTGGGCTTCTTTGTCTTGGAAAAAGGCATGGTGAATCGGAACATCTTCCCCTCGCCTCCTCCCCTGCCTGCCTCCCTCAATTCCAGACCAGCATGGGGCAGGCCCACGGCAAGGCGGGCCTCGGCTGCAACTGCTTCCTTGACCTTGAGGTGGGGGAAGTTCAGTCGGTGTCGCTTTGTCTCCAGGGAGGGCAGCTTCCTTGAAATGCCTGGGCTCGGTTCAGCCACGGCCACCTCTCCAGCACTCCTGGCCTTGCGCAGCTTGGAGAACTTGGGGAAGGAGAACTCCACGTCAACTGGGGCCACCTCGGGCTTCCCAGCTGCCAGGGGTGCCTCCGTCTCCTGCAGGCTCTGTGCCACCATCCTCTTCTTCTTCTTCTTCTTTTTCCTTTTGAGGGAGGAGAGACCCTGGATGTTCTGGGGAGAGAATGGAATAGGAATAGGAATAATAGAACAGAACAGAACAGAATTTTTTGTTAGCCAAGTGTGATTGGACACACAAGGAATTTGTCTTGGTGCATATGCTCTCAGTGTACATAAAGGCAAGAAGAAGCAAGGGGTTGGTGAGCCTCCCTGGCCAAGGGGTCTGCCTCATTCCTCGAGACCTGAGGGACGCTTCTCCTAGGCAGATCTTGATGGTCTCTGGCAGAATTCCTGCATCTAAGGGTTCAGGAGAAAAACAACCTCATTTCCAGAGCTCCTCTGCCTTTACAATTAATGGGGAGGAGCAGGGGCTTCCGGGCTCTGTTTTCTCAAGCCATCAAGCCTGTCCAGGAAAAATCGGCATCAAGCTCTCTTTAGGCCCTCTCAGCCTTCCCTACAATGCAAGGGGACTCCAGGGACAAAACAGGAGAGGGACAAGGGCCCAAACAATCTTTCTGAAGAGGTTGTAGGAAGCAGGAAGGTTGGGAAGCAAACAAATGTGCATGCTGTTGGGAAGGGAAATGAACAAACATCCTGCCTCGAGCTGAGCAGATCGGTCTCATCGCCCTCCAGAAACCCACCGGGGTGCTTGAAGAGGAACCTGCGAGAGCCGATTCTGATTTAGACCCACTCCGTAAGGGGACAGACGAAGTCACTCCTCCTGATTCCAGTGGTGGACGGTACAAGTGGGAGGAAAAAGCTGCAGGATTGAATCTGGATTCCATTATAAATGCAGCTTGCATTTTAGATGCAGCCACTGCTGGAATTGCCCTTTAACGGATTTCTTAGTCCTGCAGTAAACTTACTTATCAGAAATCTCCCTTCTGGGATGACTGCCTAGGAGACTCCCAGTTCTTGTATCAGCCAAGAGAAGCCCAACAAAAATCACTTCCTCGTTTCTCCACCGAACTTGTGCTCGGAAAGAGACAGCCTCTGAGGACAGCGGACGGATCTCCCCTTGTGCTCCACCTCAGCCTCGGTTTGGGGCTGTCGCCTGCCCTCCCTGGGTGGCTGCTGTGCAGAGGAAGGCAGAGTCTGGGTTCCCTGGGGTAAAACACCAGGGCTGCCAGCGTCACCTACCAGCTTGGCCATCTTGGCTTTGGGGCCTCTCACTTCAAAGACTGTGGCTCCGGGCTTGCGAGAGACATCTGCACTGGGAACCACCCGCTTCAGGCAGAAGGAGATTTTGTACGGTTCGGCACACTTGAGGATCTGCAGGGCGTCTTCATACTTGATGTTGTCGAAGTAAACTCTGGCACTCAGGAGCTGATCCCCTGTAAGTTGCAAGATGGGTGAGGGAGGATGTTAAGGGCATTGCGGCAGGCTGCTTCCCAAGATCTCTGGCCACCAGGCAGCCTTCAAGGGCCTGGCACCCGTTCTCCCACAGATGCAGCCTTTGAAGTCATGAGGGCAGAAAGGCCTGAGCACTCCAAAGCAGCCGGACGAGGCAGTGCCCCCTCTCATCCTGCCAGGTTTGCTGCTGCCAGTTTCTGCCCACCTGAGTTGGGCCCTTCTGGATCAACCCATTTTATTGGTTTATAATATGAAATACAAAAGCAAATAACAGGCAAAATAGGGGAGGGAAAAGGGAAGAGAAAAGTGTGGGAACTTTGATGTTATGTATGCTGATGGCAGCCAAATCACAAAATGGAAGGACGCTTCAATGCCCTCAGTTGGACGAATGGCTGCAAAAGCTGATGGAGTTAGCAGAGGTGGCTAAACTGATGGCTTTGATCAAAGACAAAAACACAGGTACTTTTGTTTCTACTTGGAAACCGCTTCTGGACTTTGTGTTTGAGGTGGAAAAAAGTGAAACTTTGATTTTGAGCTATACTGATTAGATAGATCTGTTGTTGTAGAAATGGCTAGTTTATACTATTATGCAAAAGTAAAAAACTTGAGGTTTGGTGTTACTTCTTATTCTACTGCACCAAAGAGAGTCTTTTGTTTCTTTTCCCCTTCTTTACACTTTTCCTATAATTTGCTTTTGTATTTTATATTATAAACTAATAAAAAGGATTGATCTGAGTTGGATCCTTCTGGATCACTCACCTTCCTGGAGACTCAGCACTCGAGCAGCTGGAGAGTCCTTGAGCACATCCTTCACAAAAAGGCCATCCTTCCCTCCACCGGCCACACTCAGCCCCTGGGCCCCGGCTCCAGCCTCTGTCTCCACTACCATCTCTAGCAGCTCAGAGGCCTCGATGGTCTTCTGCAGAGGAAAGAAGAATCCATCCATCCACTGGTTGCCTCTGGCTTTCTGGGATGGGAATGGGGGTGTCTACTAAATTTGCCACGTGATAAAAACTGGCTGCTTTGGAGGACTCTTTACAAGGCTGCTTGTCAAGCAGGGCAACCTCAAGGAGCTGCAGGAGTGGTGGAGGACAGGAAGGGTACATTGGGGAAGCGTGTGCAGATGGCGCCTCTGTTTGATAGTGGCTGCAAAGCAGAGCCTTCTCCTGCCAAAGCTGGCTTACCTGCCCTGCCAGTTACACCTTGCCAAAGCCACCCATCAACTGCCGCCTGCAGGGGACTTCAGGTGAAGAGAGGACCCAGGCCCATCCAGAGGCCTCGCTGAGTTTCTCTCCGTTTGCTCAGCTGAGCTGGGGCTTTCTGGGGCTCATGCTTAGTTTCCAAGGTAAGGTGATCCTACAGGCCCCCCTGCCATTCAGAGGTCCCTTCCTGTAGCCATTGAAGCTCTGCAGCCCCTTGCCATGCTCACCTCCATTGCAATGAATTGTGCTGTCATCTTGGGGGAGGGGGTAGCAGAAGGATGTGCCCCTCTACTTCAGGATCTCCTCCCTGGTTCGTGCTTTTCTCAGGAGAGCCCCCTTCAGCACCACATGAAGCTTCTCTTGTAGGCCTGGAAGGGGATAGTGTGTCTCAAACCCAGCAGAGATTATGTAGGCTGCAGAGGTGGGAGCATCAGCCACGTTCCCTGCAAGAGTGCCAAGACATCCTTAGACTCTCCTCTGCCGCCCCCCCCCCGGAACAATGATGTCCGAGCTTCAAGAATCACCCCGAAGTAGTCTTGCCTCCACCTACACGAGAGACCCCCTTGGAACAAATCCTCTCCCCCACTCCCTCCCACCTGAGGCCCTTCAGAGTGGGTCCAGGACTGCAGCAGACAGCACATCCCTCTACCCCTCCCTCCCCACACTAGGAACAGGGAGCAAAAGCATGATTGCTGGAGGTGGGGGGCTAAAACCTCCTCCCCATCAGTTGCAAGTGGGTTGTCATGGAGTAGGTTCATTACCCTCCTGCAGGTGCCCGTAAGCCCTCCTTGCCCCAGAGCAGCCCAGCCTTGGCATGGCACTCTGCCCCCCCACCCCCAAAGCTGCCCCTTTTTCCAGGAGGAGGAAAATGTCTCAGACCTTGCTGGGGGGGGGGTGTGAAGAGCACCCGAAGCCCAGAGGCAAAGGAGCTTCCCTTGGCTCCAGCAGGAAGGCCAGCTGCAAGGAAGCTGAACGCCAGGGAAGTCAGGGCTGCTGCCACTCCTTCTGCCCCTCCAGGAAGCCTGGCTTCAGCTCCCATCAGTCTGGGCAGAGGGGGGGGGCAGATATTGGAGGAGTTGGCCACATTCAGAGCCACTGCCCAACTGCCGTTGGCAGGATTGCTCACTGAATCCAGCCTGTTATGACCTCATCCTTTCCTTGGTAGGCTTCTGCCCCCACCCTCAGCGTGGTCTCATTCTGTTCTGGTTTTGGACAGGTGGGCAGGCAGAGTGAACCCGTTCCAAGATTCTTTGGCTTAGAAAGAATCAACAAAGTTCCTGCCTAGGTGGGAGAAGGAGGGAAGCAGGCAGGCGGGGGTGGGGGGCAGGATTGCTGACTTAAAGCAAGGGAGGCATCTTTGGAGAGACAACAGGTCCCATTTGGCCAGTATCCAGCAGGGATCCACCTCTGAACCAGTTTTCCAAAAGGGCACTGGTTACGGGTGCTTTTCCAGGGCTGAGTAAGTCAAAGCGGAGGGCGAGGGAGGGGTGTTTTAGGCCAGGACATCAGTTACTATCTGAAAAGTGGGTAGAGCTGTTCAGAGACAGCAAACCTGGACCTGGAAGTCTCTCATAAGACTCATCCCAGGTGTACCATATTTTTCGCACTATAAGACACACTGGACCGTAAGATGCACATTAGCTTTAGAGAAGGAAAACAAGAAAAAAAAATCTGCCTCTGCCTCCCAGCATCCACCCAGTATTCATCTGGCTAGCATCTTTGCAACAAACACCCTGGTCAGCTTCAGCACGTTATTGCAGCCCCAGCCTTTGGCTCGTCAGGGCTCCGCTCTGTTGTGCCCACCACCAGTCAACTGAGTTGAGGAGCTGCCGCCGGCGGTGGGGAGCACTGGAGTCTTCACTGCCAAGCAGTTGCTTGGTGGTTGGATCGGCCTCCCGGAATACTGCTGATCAGTTGTTCTAGGCGGTGGGGATCACTGCCGCCTATTGCCGCCACCTATTGCCACCACCTATTGCCACCACCATTCATTACCTCTGCCCTATTGCTGCCGTTTGCAGCTGTTCATTGCTGTTCACTACCACCACTGTTGGCCATTTGGCCATTTGGCAGTGGCGATTGGCAGTGGTGGTGGCGATTAGCAGCAAATGGCAGCAGTGGCAGCGATCCTCACTGCCTAGAACAGCTGATTGGTAGTATTTCAGGAGGCCGATCCAATCAGCTGCTTGTCAGCGAAGGCTCCAGCATTCCCCAGCGGTGGAACAGCGACAGCAGTGACAGGCGGCGGTGATTCGCCGCCGCTGCACCAACCCACTCCCACCGCAATATTCACTCTATAAGATGCACAGACATTTCCACCCACTTCTGGGGGGGGGGCGGGGGGGACAGTGCATCTTATATTGCGAAAAATACGGTAGTTTCCCCTTTCCTTGAGGAGGAGAAGCCAGTGGTTGGCTCTTTCTCTTTCTCTCTCCCTCCCTCTCTTCATCAAATTTATTTATTTTTCAAATTTATTTGCCACCAACCTCACAGTTCAGGCAACTCTGCAGGATACATCAAGCTGCCTGGCCTGTGTCTGTAGCCTTAGAATGGGCAGCAGCATAAGGCATTGGCCGCCACCTCCTGAGCTGCTGTGGAGTTGGGGGCTGCAGAATGGCAGGAAGAAAACTCTCCGTGGGACTTTTGTTTCCTTTCCTGCTGGTCAGCCCTGGGTTGGGGGCTGCTCTGCTTGAAAGCAGGCTACAACACAACACATTCTCAAGGTCCCTCTGGATGAAATGGCACCCTCCTCACAGGCAAACTCTGCCCACAGCCTGGAGTTCAATCCTGATTGGTTCAAGGTTGGATCAGCCTTCCATCCTTCTGAGGTCAGTAAAATGAGGACCCAGATTGTTGGGACAAAATGCTGACATTTGTAAATATGGAGCGGGCTGTAAAGCACTGTGAAGCGGTATTAAGTCTAAGTGCTATCGTTATATTGCTATTGCTATTCCTTGTGCAAACTATCCAATTCATTGGATAGAATTTTGCAATGATTCTGCCATATTTGTACCACACCAGGGCACTTATTTTAGATGTTGTTATTATTTAAGGTTGTATGCCATCGAGAGACATTGGGAAGTATACAAATACTAATAACAATTCTCAGTTATGTTTTAATTTGAAAGCAGCTTGGGGCAGGGAACACATATATGTTAAGACTGCTTGTTATGCTTTTCATCTGGATGGGGTGAGCCCTTGGGAAGGCCACCCCCTCCACCACCACCCCCGGGCCTCTGGAAAAGAGAGCCAGTCTTTGCCCCGTGGATGCCTTTGGGATCCCCCCCCAGGCATCATCAGCAGTTCCTTTCTTGCCTTCCAGCCCAGTCCTGGTGGGGCCCAAGCTGCTGTTCAGGCAGGGTATTTCATTCCCACACTGGACACTGGGGCCCACGCCACTCCATTCCCCAAAAGGTCAGGGCTCCATGCCAGACATTCCCTGCCCAGGAACACAAAGGGGCGCTGAGTCCCAGCCAGGCCTCTGGCATTGCCAGCATTCCAAGGAGAATTCCTCCACGCCTCTTCAGAGATCACTGTGGATGGCAGCCCCAAAGGCTCCTTTCCACAGTGGCCATTGAGCAGGAGCAGGGCCCAGGAGCAACCGGAGCAGCCCCCCTCTTCTGACCAAGCAGAGGGGTCAAGAGAGCCGGGCTGCTGCCTCTCCCTGCTTGCCTGTGCAGCCTGCCCACTGGGGCAACTCAGGGGACCAGCCTGGGAGGACGAAGGGGACCTGTAGCAAGAGAGGGAAGGATGTAACATATAGCTAGGAGGGTCTTCAGTCCACTGGCTCTGGACAGGCATCCCTGGCAGGGCTAGGAACAGCTTGTAGAAATTTTTGTGGTCACCAAAAGGCCAAGCAGAAGCTGGAGGGGTTGAGTGCCTCGGCCAATTGGGCCAGGCCTTCCATGGAGCCCAGGAAATAGCTTCCAGCAAGGCTCAGCCAGGCCTGGTGGGAAGCCCCTGGAGGTGAGGGCAGTGCCCTGTGCTTTGGAAGCCAACCCGCAGCCATCAGAGGCCTCTTTCAGCAGGAGTCCAAGTTACCTCTTTGGCAACGGCACAGTAAGTCCCTTACACACGTTCAGGGTTAGAAGCCAAGATTCCCCAAGCATGGGCAGCAAAATAAAAGTGGACCCAAGGAGGTCCCAGGCTGGGCCTGGTGAAGAACTCCTCAGTCCCTGAGCCAGTGACGTGACTTCAGGAGCTCCCATAGTTTGAGTGGAGAGGCAGCGAGCAAAGAGAATGGGGGGGCGGTCCCTCCCCCCTCCACTCATGGCTGAGCAGCTGGAAGGCTGGGGAGAATGTCAGGATCCTGTAGTCTCAGCAAAACTCAAGGGGGGTGGGGGGCAGAACAAGGGCCGAGGCTGCAGTTCCACCCAGCAGAGACATCCCAGGAAAGTGACTCAGCCTCCTTCCCGCAGATGGTCAGCCCAGATGCATTTCAGGCACAGGCGCCACAATCTGGCCTTGCTAGATCACTGTGCCTGTTATGCACTTGTGCTGGACATCAACCTGCCCACCTGTCTCATTCACCTGCCCCTTGAGAGCAGCCTTGCCCTGGCCGGGTGGCGAGACCTGGCAGGTGCGAAGAAGAGGCTTGGCTTTGGGAGAGCAGGTCACAAGCCCAATCAAGCCGAGCTGGGGGAGTGAGTGCAGGAGGGGTTACCACAGAGCACACTGAGGGGGGGCGGGGGCTGTAAAAATCAAGAGCAGAACAAAATGCTAAAATTAGAGTCAACTCAGAGTCAAGAGGAGCAAAAATGAAATAAAGAAAAGAGAACTTACTCCTTCAGGACAGATTGCCAGAATCGGGCTGCCCTCAGAGACTCCGGGCCCATTCCTCTCTCTTTCTTCAAGCGACTTGCTGGCTGTGCTAGGGCATGCCCACCCACCTACCCCAGCCCAGCATCCTGTGGCTGATTCTGGGTCCCGATCCTGATAAACCCTTCCAGTCAGATGCCCTCAAATCAGTGCCTCCTCTCTCCTTAGCAGGCTAAGGGTGATCCTGTTTTTAGGGGCCTCCTCTTCTCCTTCCTAGGAGAGTTGGTTGGGGGAACAGGCACCATATGTCCTGGAGGGAGACCCCATGAGCAAGTACAAAAGTGAGAGCTGGGTAAGGAGATCAGCCCTCGATCCCTGGCTTGAAAGGATCCCTTTTAGGCTGAGCTGTGAAACACAAAGCCCTCGGGCTCCAGGGATGGCTTCCAATGACAGGCCCAGCAGTGGGACAAGAGCTGTGGGAAGGGAGAAAGCTGGTCTGAGCCCTTCTGCAAGTCAGGCCCAGGGCTGAGAGGAACAAGGCTTTCCCTCTCCCATGCTGGACCCCGAGGATGCTAAAAGCACCTGGGCCCCTCAAAGCCGATTCCAAGGATCAGCTGCAGCCCTCCTGTCCACCTGGCCCCTCCCTCCTTATCTAGGTTCTGGTCATCCCCCAGGAGCTCTGCCCTCGCCTCCCCCTTTGCCCCCCTGCAGCCTCTGGGCTCTGCTCCCATCTCTCCTTCCAAAGGACTTACCTTTTGAGACCCCTGTCTTGTCCTCTCCTTTTCCTGCCCCCAAACCAGACAGCAAACATCCTGGCAGCTTTATTTCCTGGCCCCGACGGCCGGGCCAGTAGTGCCAAAACCTTTCCTCCCATTGTCTCCTGGATGACCCCCCCGCCCCCAGCACATTCCTGGCACTGGACTGCCCAAGTCCAAGTGGGGGAAGCACTGGCAAGGGCCTTGCTCAGGCAAAGTGGGCTTCCCCGAGATCTCAGCAGCTCTCAGGAAAGGAACCGACTCCCTTCCTGAGTTGGAACACCAATTCTCACTTGCTAAATACAGGAAGAGGAGCTGAGGAACTTTCCTGGGGTTCCATAGTTCATGATCCAATCGAACAGGAAAAGCCATCTGCAGTCAGCTAGAAGCTGCTGCCTGGGTTCTGAAGATGCTGCCATCTCTGCGATACTCTGCCATCTCTTCTTGTGTGGGTTGTCCCAAGCCACCTGGACCCTTTCGCAACTCGAGAAGCAGCTCCTGGGAGATTTGAGAAGCAGAGCCCAGGTGCCTACAGG
The DNA here is from genome assembly GCA_032468215.1 of Stegonotus admiraltiensis. NCBI lineage: Eukaryota > Metazoa > Chordata > Lepidosauria > Squamata > Colubridae > Stegonotus > Stegonotus admiraltiensis. The sequence goes on from JANHZT010003138.1 coordinate 38,611, forward strand.
TGAGTATGGCCAGGGACCAAAGCCTGGGGCAGCCCAGCCAGGAACAGCTTGACCATCCTATCCCAGCTGGTGCCAGGTGCCCTGAGACTGTCACTCCAGCCAGGAGAGCCAGTTTGCTTTCTATTCAAGAGCAGGAGGGAAACTCCGAGGGTAGCTCTGAGGCCACAGCACAGAGCCACCAACGTTGGCTGCTCGTTTGGATTCTGCAGACCAGAACTGCTGCCCCGAATTAAGTAAAAGATGAAAAAAGGAAACTATCAATCAAAAGTTGAAAAAGCTGAACCAGCGGCTCTGGGGACATTTTGCAAATTTGGAAGGAGAAACAGTGGCTGCTTTCCAAATTCGAGTGGGGCCAAGCTCAGCAAGGTCCCTCGATCCCCCCGCCCCCGATCCCCCGGCGCTGGCTTTTCCCGGGCCGCGGGGCATCCAAGATTCTCCTCGTTGATATCCGAGAGGAGGGGGCTGTCGGGCCGACCGGGAGAAAGCTGAGGGCGTGCCTTCTCCTCCTGGCCGGGTCGTGAAGAGAGCGGAGGCTCGGAAAAAGCCGGCGAGTTGAGCCTTTCCCCCGGCCAGCAGATCTACGGCGCCCCTTCTCTTCCGCGCTCGGCCGCGTCCAGTGAGCCAGGCTGGGAAGGGGCCGAAGGATGCCGAAGCTTCCTTCCCCCTCGCACAAGACCAGCGCAGTTTTGCAGAGCGAGTCGCTCCGGTCTGTCCCGAGAGGAGCCGCCGGTTGGGAAACAGGGCAACCCGCGAAGCCCCGGCCCCTTCGCACTTACCCGAGCCAGTGCGTGCGCTCTGCTCCGCAAAGCTCAACTGCCGGTCTGGCTGAAGCGCTCCGGGCGCGGTCCAGCAGGAAGGGGGCGGCTCTGGCCGACCCTCCATCCCGTGGGCGTCCAAGGCGGCCGCGGCGGGGCCAAGGCAGGGTCTGGGCGGCGTCGAGGCGGCCCCGCCCAGAGAGAGACGTTGCGACCGAAGCGCCCTTCCGAGCCTCCTCCGGCACAGAAGGCCCGTCGAGCGGATCTGCCAGGCGGAAGAAGCGAGCAGGAGAGGGAAGGGAACTGAAAAATGTACCTGCGGAAGGCCTGGGCATCCCTCGCTCTCCGCAAAGGACCCTGCCGGAGCTGCGGACTTGCATCTTTGCGGGCAGAACAGGCAGCTTCCTGGAAAGCTCCATATTCAGGGAATCCGAATACACCTCTTTACCCTGGCAGGAGTTTTGTATTTGTTGTATTTTTAATCTGTATTTTAATTCTGCTTCTGCTTACAGTAATGTCAGATTCACTTAGACGAATTGTTTCGTAAGGTGGGGGTGGGGTGGCTGGCCAGCAGGGCCTGTGAACCAACCTGCCACCCACTGAAGAAAGAAGACCTGTGCCAGCCAGGGCTGCTGGGGAAGAGTCTCCAGTTTCCCAGTGGGTGAATCTGGGCCTGGCATCCAAGTGAGGCACCAGCTTTACCTCAGCAGCCTGGGCACAGTGAGAGGCCAAAGGTGGCTGCCAGGAAGAATTTCTGGGCTCTGCACAGACTTCCACCCCATCTCAGCCACAAGGCTGGGAAGACGCCCTCTTGGCGCCCCCTCCTCCAGTTGGCAGCTGAGCTTCTTCAGACAAATGTGTTCCTCCTGCTCTCTGCTGGATTGGTGCTCCAACCAAGTCACCCAGAAGCCTGCTTGTCGGAAGAGCACCATGGAGTGGGGGTCTCAAGAGCTCCCAGGTGGGGTGCATTTTGGAGTGCAGTGGGCCACACAACTTTGGAGAGCAAGATACGTTTGTGGGTGAGGTTATAGCAGTTGGGTGAGACTGGAAAACGTCCCCTTGCAGGCACACACTGAGAACCAGTGTCATTTTCTGTCCTACCCTCTTGTCCCAAAGATGCCCTTTCCAAAAAGAAATTGGACTTTCTTGGGTTTTTTTCTCTTTGAAAATGTTTCGCTTCTGTTCCAAGACGTTGAACTGATGAAGCTTCTTAGAAGTGAAACTTTTTTAAAGAAAAAAATAAAGAAGATAGTCCAGTTGCCTTTTGGAAAAAGCACCTTTGGGACAATCCTGACCTGGATGATTGAGAATCTCCATAGACGTTCTACCCTCTTCCTCCAGAGGTTTTCGTTTTTCTTTTCCTTACTATCTATTTGCTTATCAAACCTCTGCCACAATCAAATGACTTTTGGTAACCCACACAGAATATAGTTTTTTACGCAAAAAGTGTTTAAAAAGCAGATTGGGCCATCCTTAGTGTACATTTAAATGTAAACACAGACATCTGTAACTTGCAAAAAAGGGCCAAGGAATGCAGATAGTCCCAAGGTTAAGAACCTCTTGGGAAGGCTTCAGAAGGGGCAAAGGGGAAAGCCCCCCCCCCCCGGCCTTCTTTGCTACATTCTTAATATCAGTCTGATTCACAGAGCAGGATAAAGTAAGACAGGCTGGCCTTATGTGAACTTCTGTAGCTGCATCAATAAACAAGTAACTAGTCACAACATAATTTATGTATTGTTCAGCTGTAACCACCATGAATTCCACTGCAAGGTTGGGAACAGCCACTTTCTTAGAAAATTTAAAGATAGATTAATAACACCAATTATGGGAAGACAAGCAGGCTAGACTCTCCATGAGCAGCAGCAGGAGGAGATCAGGCAGGGCAGAGCCAACCCAGATCATCGTCTCCTTTTTTCATTCATCGTTGGGTTGTCACTGAGGAAGAAAAACTGTTGAGACTAGATAATAATAATAATAATAATAATAATAATAATAATAATAATAATAATTTTAT
>JANHZT010003138.1:66526-79963 GCA_032468215.1 Stegonotus admiraltiensis
GGCCGGGGGGGGGGGCGGCTCCCCGGGGGGGGGCTGCCTTGGGAGGAGCAGATGTGGCAGAAGAGGCTCTGGGCTGAATCTGGCCTGGGGGGAGGTGGTTCTGGGACCAGGCCACCTGACTTGGGCTGGGGCGGTGGGCTGAACATCTGGTATATCCCTGACTTGCCAAGGAGGGGCTCATTTGCGCCTGCAGGTAGTGTGGATAGTTGAGTAATGTGCTTGAAAAGACTCTGTTTCTCAGGTGAGGGTTGACCCCTTGGGGGCAGGGAATGAGAAAGAAGAAGGGGGGTTTCTTCGCACCAGTCTTGAGAGTGTCCAGATTAGTTTGGAGCTGCTGCTTGATGTGCCGTCAATGCAGAGTAGCTGGCAATAATTAGAGGGCAGCTCCTGCCCCAATGGCACCGCATGGTATAGCTGGAGATACAGGTCTCTTCTGAATTTGGGCACCAGATATCTCTTGCCACAGGCCCTGCATCCCTTCTTTCCTTCAGTCTGCATTCCTCTGAAGGGGTGATCCCGGGAGCAACTGACGCTGCAGGGATCTCAGGGCAGCAGGAAACCCTCTGCATGGCAGACCACTTGCTTTGGGTGCCAAAAATTTGGGCCATCCAGAAGGGTCCCCAGGCAGCATCCAAGCATCCCCTTTTTCCTCTGTGGAAGATCTCAGCAAGCCGAGTGGAACAGGAAAGCCCAGGCTGAGTGAGTGGAGGGAGGCCCATATTCTCACAGGAGATTTCTGTGAGATTCCACAGGAGATTTCAGGGGGCCGGGGGAGGCCTTGGCATTGGTTTTGCTCAGGGTAAACATGGAAGTGTGTGGGTTAAACTGGCCTGCCTGCCTGCCTCCTGCATAAATCGGGCTAACCCACCAGTAAAGGTCTGGCAGGCAGGAGGGGGCTGGGGTATTATGCACAACTGTTGGCCTTTGAGGGTTGGCAGCGGCAGCAACTGGCACGTTTTCTCAGTGGCCCCCACCCAGAAGCTCCCTTAACAACTGGGGGGGATTGTATGTGCGCCACATGAGAAGCTCCCCTCAGCAGAGAAAGAAGGGGGTTTATTTCCAAGAAAATAGAACAAGCTAGCAGCCCTCCTGATGCTCCCCAAGATCTGGGCCTGTAAGCATTGCCAAGAGCCCCAAAGTGCATGTCTGATGTCTTGACCCGTGGCCTGGGCAGGATGCTGCTTGCTGGAGACCTGCAGGCAGTGCCCAGGGGGGCTGATGAAGCCACCCAGGTAGCTTGCTGCAGCTTCCCAAGACCTGTCCTGCAAGGGTTAGGGTTAAGGTTAGGGTTAGGGTTAGGGTTAGGGTTAGGGTTAGGTCCGCAGGCAGGGAAGATGGCTTGTGTACAGCTGCAGTGGGAGCTCCTGCCCTCCCAGCCGTTGCCCCCTCCTGCCTGACGTAAGCCAAGGCAGTTAGAAGGGTTGTGTGTTTTTGGCAGCCTCATGCCCCCCCCCGCCCCCGCCCAGGAAGACTGTCATTGAAGGGCGCCTGAAGGGAACAAAGAGCTTTAGAGCAAAGGTGGCAGAAGACTCACTCTCTCCAGATCAACGGAGAGGAAGGGAAGGCTGCTGAGCTAGTACAGCAGGGGTGGGGGTGGGCACATCCCGTTTGTCTCCTTCGGCTGTTCTTGTGCATCCAATAACGGCAACTCCTGGGAAGGGGGCAAGACGAACGGCTCCCTGCTAGATGGGCTGCCCCATCTCAGAGTGAGGGACAAAGGGAGCACTGGCTGAAAGCACAGCTGGGTCTGAGCCATTCTCTGGCCCTTTCGAAGCCCGGAGCCAATGAGAGAGGGGAGAATTGTCTTCTCCAGGGCAAACAGGGCTGCAGACAGCAGTTCTGGGGAACCTGTGTTTAGACTAAGCCCCCAGGATGGGAATGCATAGGTCTCCCTCGACTGCTGGCAAAAGCTGCTCAGGTTGTTGAGCCACAATGTGTGGCGGTGGTGGTGGCCAACACGCCTAGTGACAACCTGCCACTGGTGTTGGCGAGTCAGAGGGTCAGATCAGCTGGTAAAGTTCCAAGGCCACTGGCATGGCAGGGTGCAAGCAAAGCAAGTAGGAGGGAGTAGGAGGATTTCGTAGGGAGGTAATAAACGACCATTTAGGAAATGAGTTACCTAACAAATTCCTCTCTTTTTTTCTGGGTGTGCATTTCTGACATTCCTTCCATTACTTTCCCGGTTTCCCCACAATCCCACAGAAACTCAGGGAACGTTTTCAGGAAGGGGCTGATGAGGAATCCAGACTCCCAAGTTGTGCCCGGAGGCCCAGGAAGCCTTGGCTCAGCTTCTCAAGGGCACACTGGGAAAGCTTCCTTCACCTTGGGGCCCTCCGGAGCTGGAGGCATCGGGCCCAGCATCCAGGGCCATTGGCAGAATGCATGGGGTGCTGTGCCAGCTCTTCTTCTTCCTTTCCCTTGCCACCAGGAGGGGCAGCGGCTGATTCAGGAGAAGCCTGAGTTAGCGGAAACGGTGAGGAAGAAGCTGGGCGAGATCCGGCAGTGCTGGGCAGAGCTGGAGTCAGCCACCCAGGTGAAGGCCCAGCAGCTCCTGGAAGCCACCCAGGCCGACCGGATAGTGCAGAGCTATGTGGAGCTGGACAAGCAGCTTCTGCACATGGAGAGCCAGCTGCAGATGGTGGATGCCGGGCCAGACCTGGCCAGTGTAAACAGCAACCTCAAGAAGCTGCAGGTGGGTTGCAGGAGGTCAGCAAAGGGTCTTTGAGAAGAGATTTGGGTGCTTTGGGGGTGGGCTTCCAAAGGGCATCTGGCTTTGCGGCTCCAGTTGTGCAAAGGCTTTGCCAGTCTGGACTTCTCCAGGGGAGAACATTCAGGGCAACGGCCCAGCTCAGATGTTTCCCGAGATGCTGAAATGCCCGGAACTCTTTCGGCTTCCCAGGACGGCACTGAAAGAAAGGGCAACACACCGCAACTGAGAAAAGAAATGCAGCAGATGCTGAAACCGGAAGCCTCCTTAATTACCTCCTGCACCTTCCAGTCAGCTCTGATGGGTACTGGGGGGATGAGGGTTGCCTGGAGTAACCTTGGACAGCAGTGAGCCAGCCTTGCCCCTCCCCCCTTGAAAGTCTGCGGAGCCCTAGGAAAGGCGTTCAACAGCCAGGAGAGCCTGTGGAGATGCCGGGGTGCAAAGGGGTGCCTGCTTGGCTGGCCTGTTTGCAGTAGTAAGAGGCCATTGTAGCTCAGGGTTGAAATGGTTGCTCTTGGTGCTCTCCGAGCTCGGTGGTTTTCCTGCAAGCATTTCACGATCCAGCCAGGTACCATCATCAGTGCTAGCGTAGCACTAGCATCAGACTAGCACTGATGACGTTACCTAGTTGGGAAACGAAACGTCTTGTAGAAGACCACCAAGCTCAGCACCACGGGCCCCCCCGACTCCAGCAGGTTGCTTCCCCTCTGATTTGTGGCCAGCCCTTTTGGGGCGGGGTGAGCCACCCCTTGGTTACAGGGTTTCTGGCCTAGCTCTTTATGGGAAGAGCTGGTGGCATTCCTGGCACGCACCACCTGCGGGAGAAGGGCGGTATATGAATACAAACAAGTACAAGTACCTCTCTGCAAACCTATTCCTGGCTCTCAGTCGCTACTGCCGCTGCTGCCACGCTCCCTTTCCCGTCCTTGTCTAGCCGAGCTTTTCACATTGCCCTTGGATTCCTGTTAATGGGAGAGCCTTTTGGCTTCCTTGCCGCCCAGAGCCCACCTTGGGAAAAGGGTCACTGAGCAATTTTGTGGAGTTTGGCAACCAGTGGAATGCCGGTTGGGCGAAGTAGGCCATGGCCAGTTGTTGGGCTCCACCGTGGCAAGAAGCTGCCCGTGCGAACTGGGGAGCAGAGGAAGCCCTTGGGCTTAACCAGGCCTTCCCCAGAGTTGACCCCTTCAGGCAAGCGCAGACCCGCCCTGGCTTCTGTTGCTGGTGTGTTGGTGGGGAGGGGCAATCTGTGTGGACCGCTGGAGGAGCTACAGAATGGGGCAGGGGAAGGCTGGGAACTGCCCCATCTGGGTTCCTGGGGGCCTCTGCTGGAGGAGCCGGTCCAAATCAGGCCTATTACGGAGTTGCGCTTCCTGCAGTCCGAGAAGCGAGTTGCTGCATGAGGAACCTGGAGGGAGCGCAGCCCATCAAGCCAGGAAGAGCTGCCCCTCTGCCTCCCCCTTCCCTCTGCTCTGTGGCTCTTCCTGGGTCAGTTCCTTTGGAGGAGGAGCCCCAGAGAAGCTGCTCTTGGAGAGGCACATCTGATCGCCTCAAACATGTGGAATGGAAGGGGAGGGCAGGCAGCTAGTTGGGCTGTGAAGGCTGGAGGAAAGTGTCCCTGCCCCGCATGGCTGGTCCCCACTTCCCACCTGCTGGAGATTAGCTGGGAGTCCCATAACCTTCTCTTGAGATGGTTGCTCTCGTTTCCACTTCTATCTTGAAGTTTATTTGGTTCTTTTAGAGCAGGGATGGTCTATGCGAGAATCATTATTATGGGTAGTTACACAGCCAGGCAGATGTTTAGACAGGATGGCCACTTCCTCTCCACTGCCCCCTTTCAGCTTCCTCCCTCTTGGGCATGGGGTCTCCCTCCAGCCTCCCTTCTGAGGCACTAGGTGTTACTGATTGCATCCTCCAAACGTTACTCTGGAACACGGGCAGGTTGTTTGGAGAGGGGCAGCTGGGCTGGAGCTGCCCCCGGGCCCCTCCCACTCAGGGCGCAGGCACAGCTGACTGGACAAATGACTGGGTGACCAAGCCTTCAGCTCTCAGAGCAAAGCCGGAGCCTTCAGCAAAGATGTCGCTTCCATCTTCAGTGAATTTCACCCATCAAGCAGAACGATGATGGGGGTGGGGTGGGGGTGGGCATTCTGGGCGGCTAAAGGCCTCTTCCAGCAGCCAATGTTTTCCCAGAGGAAGGCCCGGGGCTGCAGCAGAGTGCCTTGCCCAGATTCACACTGGCAGAAGCCGGAGTGTGTTCATGGCTGCCAGCCAATGTCAGCCCTCTCTCTTGCAGACCCTGGAGACGCAGGTGGAGGAGTGGTCCAAGGAGGTGGGGGAGCTGCAGGCCCAGGTTGCTGCTCTGCCGCTGGAGACGGCTGGCCAGGAGATAGTGGATGACAGGCAGAATGCGGTGGGGGCACGGATCGTGCGTCTCATTGAGCCCCTCCGGGAGCGCCGAAGGATCCTGCTGGCCTCCAAGGAGCTGCACCAAATCAGCCACGATCTGGAGGACGAGCTGGTAGGTGCTGGGTAGAGGTGGCAGCCAGACTGGTTTCAGGAAGGCTGTTGGGGTTTGGAGTCAGTCATCTGGGGCTCCGGGCCATGCAGGACTCCTCTCTGACTGGGATGTCCAGCTACAGAAATCCATAAGGTGCTGAATGGCTTGTTTCCACCCCCTACAGCCAGAAAAAGCAGCATGAAGCCCCCACAGCCAAGAGAACTGATGTGTAGAGGAAGCTGCGCTGTCTCCACACTGGGGCCCTTGGTGCCAACTGGCCACGTGGCTCATATTGCTTTCAGCAGCCTGGCCCTGTTTTTGCCCTTGCTCTCCCTCTAGGTCTGGGTGCAGGACCGCCTCCCACTGGCGATGCTGAAAGACCGGGGGAGCAACCTGCAGAGTGTCCAGCAGCTGATCAAGAAGAACCAGGTGAGAAGGAGACAAGGGTGCTGGTCCCAAACTTTGCGGGCAGCCCTGCCCAGAGAGGGGTCTTGGCCAAGAGCCCGCTTGGCTCTGAAGCCAGCCCAGATGGTGGCATTGCTTCAGAAAGCTGCGCTGGTGTAGCTGAGCCTCTGGGTCCCAGCCCAAAGCCCCTTCTCCCACAGCCCAAATGGAGACTCAGTCAATGATGGCAAAGGATGGTCCTTCACCCTGCCCCCGCATCCTTGGAGCTGGACCTGGCAGCCAAGCTCCACTCTGGCTGGAGGCTAAAAATCGGCTGCCCCCAATGCTCTGTCTCTGACACCAGAACCTGCGCCGCGAGATCCAGGTGCACAAACCCCGAGTGGACGAGGTGCTGGTGCGGGCTGGTGGCATCGCCTCCATCCAGAGCCCCGAGGTGGACACAGTGCGGCTGCTCTGGGAGAAACTCTCGGAGCTGTGGGGCGCCCTGCAAGAGGAGACGGAGCAGCGGCAGCAGCTGCTGGATGCCACCTACCAAGTGGAGCAATACTTCTTCGATGTGGGGGAGGTGGAAGCCTGGCTGAGCGAACAAGAACTCTTCATGATGAATGACGAGAAGGGCAAGGTGAGCCTCCCCTCTGCCCTGGCCGGGGGGTGCCGGTCCCTGCGCAAGGGAAGTGGTTAGCCAGCCACCGGAGGGGGTCTGCTGGCTGGGGGCAGCTCCCCTTCCTAGGAGCCCTCGAGCAGTCAAAGCCACCACTCTCCTCGGACCGCTCTGGGGACCCTGCGCAGACCTGGTCCTTCTGGCTGGCCGGGAGAGAAGCGCTCGAGGAAAGCTGCGGGTCCGAGGCTACCCACTTGCGGGAGGGAGCAGCAGGGCAAAGGGGGAGAAAGGGAGGGGCCTCCCAGACTCCCATCCCTGGAATCCCTTTTCCAGGATGAGCAGAGCACGCTGCAGCTGCTGAAGAAGCACCTGATGACCGAACAGACAGTGGAGAACTATGCGGAGACCATCGCCCAGCTGTCGCGGCAGTGCCGGTCCCTGCTAGAGCTGGGCCATGCAGACAGGTGGGGCCCTGCCCTCCCCGCCCCTCACCTATCCCCCCTGCCAGCCACGCTGACCAGCTCGTGTCCTTGCCAGCGAGCAGGTCAGCAGGAGGCAGTCCCAGGTGGACCGGCTCTACGTGTCCCTGAAAGACCTGGTGGAGGAGCGTAAGGCTAGCCTGGAGCAACAGTATTGGCTTTACCAACTGCACCGTGAGGTGGACGAGATGGAGCACTGGATCGCTGAGAAGGAGGTGGTGGCTGGCTCGCCTGAGCTGGGGCAGGACTACGAGCATGTGACCGTGAGAAAGGGCAAAGGGCCGAGGGCCTGGAAGTGGGAGGGGGACCCTGCCTGGGGGACAGCAGTGCCCACCAAAAGCCAGCTTCTGGGCTGCTCGGTGAGGCCGCGACATGCTTTGCCCATGCCTAGGAAATGCTCTCAAGCCTTGTGCTGGTTCCAGAACCAAAGAGGGGCAGAAGAATTAAGGACCGGCAAGGAAAAGGAAACAGCAAGAACGGCATGTCCAGAATGAAGAAAGCAAGGAGGGTTTTGGCTGCTGTTGCACGAGACACACCAGTGCGATCCGCATAGCTCTCTCTTTGTTTTGCACAGTTGCTGCAGGAAAAGTTCACCGAGTTTGCCAGCGAGACTGGCACTATTGGCAATGAGCGGATCTTGGCCATCAACCAGATGGTAGATGAGCTGATTGAGTACGGGCACGTGGATGCTGCCACCATTGCCGAGTGGAAGGACGGTGTGAATGAGGCCTGGGCAGACTTGCTGGAGCTGATCGAGACCAGGGCGCAGATGCTGGCTGCCTCCCATGAGCTGCACAAGTTCTTCAATGACTGCAAAGATGTCCTCTCCCAAATTGAGGAGAAGAAGCAGCGCCTGCCCGCGATTGCAGCCCGGGAATGCAAGACCTCGGCTGGGACTCTGCAAAGGATGCTCAAGTCCTTTGAGCATGACATCCAGGTGCTGGTGGCCCAGGTGAGTGGGGAGGGGACAGAGCTCAGGGAACGCTCACCCCGGGGACGAGCAAGCTCCCGGGTAGGATCATATCTTCCTGTTCTGGGGGTGGGGACGGACGGATGGCAGGTACGGCAGCTGCAGGAAGTGGCAGCCCAACTTCAGACAGTGTATGCGGGTGAGAATGCCGACGCCATCGCCACCAAGGAGCAGGATGTGATGCGTTCCTGGAAAGAGTTGCTGAACTCGTGTGAAGATTGCCGGCTGCAGGTCACCACCACAGCCGATAAGATCCGCTTCCTGAACTTAGTGCGGGACCTCATTTCCTGGATGGACATCCTCCTCTGTCAGATTGGTGCTGGCGAAAAGCCCAGGTACTGCCAAGGACAGGGAGAGTAGGCCGGCCTGCCCTCCTCAGAAGGAGCAGTGCCTCCTCCTCGTGGCCCTTCCGCTGTCTCCATACCATCTCTGTGTGCAGGGACGCGTCCACCGTAGAGGTGCTGATGAGCGACCACCAAGGCCTGAAGGGTGAAATCGAGGCTCGCAGCAAGTCCATCTCCGCCTGCGTCGATCTGGGCAAGACGTTAGTGCTGAACAGAAGCCCGGCCTCTGAGGAGGTGAGTCTCGCCCAGGGTCCATCGCAGGGCTGGCAGACAGGTGGGCCCACTACGTGCGGGGGACAGGAGGACACCCCAGATCTGGCGCCTGGAGTGCTTGGGGGATTTAGCACGCAGGGGCTCACTTGGTTGCTGAGGTTAAGAAATCGGTTTGTCAGAGGTTTTCCTCAAGTCCGTCGCTGAATGTAGGTCTTAATCTGCATGAGGAAACTGCAGGGAGGAAACAGTGGGGAGCGGGGGTGTGTGTGTGTCAGCGGGTCAGCTATCCTGGACTTGCTGAAGTTGTGTGGGGGGATCCTGGAACCAGGCCCATTCTCTGCCGGGCAGAAGGGGAGAAGATGTTGCGTGGCCTTCTCCTTCCAGAGCCTCCTACGAAGCCTCTGGGGGAGCGAGAAGCCATTGCTGATGCGGCTCCCCTGGCCAGAGCCAGAGAGGGATTCCTCTGCGCATGAGCAAACTGCCTTTGCTCTGATGATTTCAGCGGGAAGCAGGTGTGAGAGGAGGCGCCTCCAGGACTGTTGCGGACAGCAGAGCAGAGCCCTTCCGAGGGCGGCAGGCAGGCCAGGGAGGAGGGCAGCTGTATTTGCTTGCCAGCCTTCGGGTTTCCAGCCTTTGCCTGGCCCAGCGCCAGAGAGAGCCGAACTGCCCCTGGGTCTGGGGGCAGAAGGGCCTACGGCGAGTGCCCAACTTCAGTCACTGAGCAAAGGCAAAACTTTTCACGATGGTGGCGGGGATCCTGGAAGGTTCAAAATTGCGCCCCTCTCCCCCTCCCAGTCAGGATTCTCTTGCTTGCAATGCAGATTAAGCTCCATCTGGAGAAGCTGATGACCAAGAAGAAGGAGATGGTGGACAAGTGGGATCAGCACTGGGAGTGGCTGCAGCAAAGTGAGTCTGCTTGTCCCGCCCCTCTTCCCAGCAGTAGTGGCCAAGGGGAGAGGCGGGCTGCGGGACCATCAGAGGAGCAGCAGCTTGGAGGGTGGCAGTAGGCGTCCTCATGCTCAGTGGCCACCTCTGGAGTGATGCGTGCCCCGCTAGAGAGAGAGGGAGGGAGGGGGAGAGAGAGAGCTCAGCAGACTGGCCCCTGCTAGATCCTGGATTGGGCATTGCTCAGCTGCCCTGAACGAGGCCGGGCACATCCAGAGGAGCCTTTGCTGAGGGCAGTTCCTCCCTCCCTGGCAGTGCTGGAGGTGCACCAGTTTGCCCAAGAGGCCGTTGTGGCGGATGCCTGGCTGACCGCCCAGGAGCCCCTGCTGAGGAGCCGGGAGTTGGGCAACAGCGTGGATGAGGTGGAGCAGCTCATCCGGCGCCATGAAGCCTTCCGGAAAGCCGCTGCCGCTTGGGAGGAGCGCTTCAGCTCCCTGAGACGTCTCACCACTGTAGGAGTCCAGACTCAGGCCCCTCGCCCTGGGAGGCTGGGAGGTGGGCTCAGGGTGATGGGCGCACAAGACACTCACTGGCGTCTCTCTTGCCTCGGTTGCCCCTTAGATTGAGAAACTGAAGGCCGAGCAGAGCAAGCAGCCCCCCACTCCTCTTTTGGGCCGAAAGATCTTCCCGGACCCTGCTGAGCTGAGCAACAAGGGCGCCTCCCTCCTGTGCCAGCCGCTCTTCGAGAAGGCCCATGCGCTGCTCAACGGACTGGAGCCAGAGCCCACTGAGGCCAAGATGGCCTACATCCGGCAGGAGCTGAAACCAGAGCGGCTGCAGCCCAAGACTGACCGCCTGCAAGAGGGCCTGGGGGCTGCAGTAGAAGCCAAAGCCCAGGAGAAAGCAGGCGAGGCCACCGCGGCTGTGGAGGAAGCCCTCAGAGTGGGTACCCTGAGCCGAGCTCCAGGGTCCTTTCTAGAACAGGGGGAGGCCAAGGTAAGCCGGTCAGATAGGCACCGGGAGCGCCAGGAACCCCGACGCCCGCTGGAACGGCACGAGTCCACTGAGCAGGATGCACCCCGGCACGAGCCAGCCGAGCGCAAGAGGGAGAGACGAGACCGGAGGGCAGAGCGGCGGGAATCCAGCGAGCAGGAGGCTCCCCACATGGACCCCAAAGCAGGCGGGTAGGCGCTGGTGCCTCGGATGGCAAGCGTGGGAAGGGAAGCCACAGCTTGCCTCTTCCCATGTGCGGGACTTCCACCTGGGGACTCTGTGCTCAAGGGTTAGCCCTTCTTTGGCTGCAATTTCAGTCAGGGGAAAGGCTAATCGGGCAATAAAAGAGGGATGAACTGGCAGCATTTCTGAGGTGGTGAGTTCCTTGGGCACTCAGAAAGAGAGCTGTGGCCAAGCCAGGCCGAACTGGGGCAGCCCTCTCCTCCAAACTGCCCAGTTCCTCCTTGTCCACGCAACTCTGCTAGGCTGGCCACTGCTTGCTTCTGGCCTGATCCTCCCTCTCTTGTCCACAGCAAAGCCACCCTGGCTGACATTGTGGAACAACTTCAGGAGAAGGAATCGGGGGTGCTGGCCCCTGCCACGGTGAGTACCTTTCCTCTCCTGGCTGGGTGGGCCCGGGAGACCCCAGCATGCAGTCCGTGGGCCCCTCCTTTCTTTTTGGCTGTCCGTGGGCCTTTCTCCCCTGTAGCCTCGGGAAAGAGAGTCTCCTGCCCGCCTTCCCAATGGGCTCGATGTGCTCCCAGAGAGGACGCCACGGCCAGACCGGCCCCGTGCCCGCGACAGACCCAAACCTCGACGGAGGCCCCGTCCCAAAGATTCCAACGTGCCACCAGGTGAAGCCCGCCGTTCTCGTTCGGCCCCTGCCCAGAGCAGTGCCCCACCCCCACCGCCCCCCACACATACCGTCCAGCAGGAGGGCTACCTTCTCCGCAAGCTCGAGCTGGAGGGGCCAAACAAGAAAGCCACCAACAGGTGAGGGGGGGGAGGGGGGGAAGGGGCAACAAGACTGCTGCTTGTGGGGGGAATGTTGCCCAGTTCTGCAGCCAGATCCTATGGACCAACAGCTGGCAGCTGCCACTCACTCAAGAGGAGGCAACTGGGCTGGGTGAGCTAGTCAGTGGGAGTAGTTCATCGTCCCCGAGACTTGGCGTTCTGGAAAGGGCGTTTTCCTCTAAGCTGCTATAAGCACACCTGAGTTTGGGTCCTGTACTAAAACAGAGCGCTGGGATGCCACAACATCCTGATTTAAAGGAATTGTTGTTTAAATGGCTCAGATCCTGGCAAAGATTAGGGTCTGCGAAGGTACTGAGGGTGAAATTCCAAGAGAGGCAAAAGGCTTCCTTGGCTGGGCGCCAAGCGTAGCCTTTCCTAACCAGGTTCACACAATGATAGAAAGTCCCAGAATTCCTCAGTGGAGCAATCTGAGAATTCTGGGAACTGAAGTCCCCACATTTGGAGAATACAATCTTGGGGATTCTGTTCAAAATGCTTTGGGAATCGGAGGAAGCCATGAGAATGACAGCTGAGATGAGAGGGGCAGAAGTACAGGCTGGGACCTTATTTGGAAGTGGAATTTCCATCCCTAACTGAAGCGGTTGTTAAGTGAAACATCATGTAGCCAGACAGTGATAGTGATCTTGGTTGTTAGGTGAATACCTCAAGTTTCTCCTGCCTTGTGCAAATAGCCTCCGCTTCAAATCCTTCCCTGGCGAGGTGAAGAGCCCCTTGTTTTCTGCCATTCCCGCCCCTTCCCCACAGCTGACCTTCCTCTCCCCCGACACCAGTCACCTCAAGCACTCCTAGTCTGTCCCTGGCTGGAGGGCTCTGCATGCTCCACACAAATCAGCTCCTTGGCTGTCCTGCCCCAAGGAGGGAGCCATCCAGAGAATGCTGCCCAGACCCCACCGGAATGGACCCCAAGCCCACCTGTGTTGAGGGAGAGGAGACTTCATGGGGGAGACTCGGCCTCCCCCAAATGTAAATGCCCTGGGACAGGATTGGAACCACTTTCCGATGGAAAGCATGGGAGCTACTGGGAGGATGGATGGATCCTGAGAGAGTTTCTGTCCTCCCTCCCATTCTGGTAGATCTTGGATCAACCTTTACTGCGTCCTCAGCAAAGGGGAGCTGGGCTTCTACAAGGACTCCAAGGGCCGGGAATCTGGGAGCACCCACAGCAACGAGCCTCTGCTGAGCCTGCAGACTGGCACTGCGGAGGTGGCCAATGACTACAAGAAGAAGAAGCACGTGCTGAAGATCAAGTGAGCCTCCTCCCGGGGGGCGGGTGTGGTGGTGTCGGAGCCAAGGATGCAGGCCCCTTGGAGGGACAGGCAGGGTTGCCAGGGGGGGACCAAAGCTGCCCCCTGTTGATGGGATTCTCCCCTGCAGAACTAACGACGGGGTCGAATTCCTCCTGCAAGCCAAGGATGAGGTACAGTCTTTCTCCACACACCCCCAGGGCACGGTGGGAACCCCCCCACCCACCTCTCAGATCTGTAAGGACTCTTCCCTCCTTAGGAGGACATGAAGACCTGGCTGACGGCTCTGAGTTCGTCCATTGCGGAGCATGGGGAGATCACCCGCTGGGGCCAGGCACTGCTCACCACCTCCTCCACAGACGAAGGCCTCCCCAAGCGGGACACAGACAGAAGGGCCAGCACCTCTGGCAGGAAGAAATGAGACAGCTGCCCCTCCCCCCGCCCCTGGGGCTGGGAAGGACAGGCAGGCCGGCCGGCCACTGTAGTTTGGTGTGTGGAGAAGACTCGGGGGTGGCTGAGAGGCCACCCAACAGGAGCTCAGGCTGCCAAAAAGGAGAGACAAGTGGGGGCTATGACTTCTCTGTGAAGTGGATGCTGGACCTGTGGCTGGACCAAGAGCTTCTGCCTGCCCCATCTCTTCTAACTGCTAGGAGCTGAGAGGCGCCCTCAGCCTGGGGACAGGTTTGCTTCCCAATGAATGGCAACAGGAGACCAGGTGCCCCTGGGCTCCCCTCCCTCCCATTTCCTTTTCTGTCCATGTCCTGGCAGCCGGACAGAAGGATCCGGTCCACAAGGTTCCTTTCGCTCCTCTGTTCGGTGGAATTACTGCAGCCTCCCAAAGGAGTCCCGCCAGTTGACAAGCACGGGAGAGCAGCCAGCAGGGAGGAAGCCAAGTGATGACAGAGGAGATCCCAGAGGCTGAGGGGCCCCCTTGTCTTCCTTGCAGCTTCACATCTCCCAGAAATGGTGCTACTGTGGGTGCCAAGGATGGTGGGTGTGGGTGGTAAACAAGGCATAGGAGACGTGAACATGTTTTCAGTTCATTCCTCATTCTTTCTTCTTCT
>JANHZT010003138.1:86148-102014 GCA_032468215.1 Stegonotus admiraltiensis
GGAAACAAAATGGGGAGGGGGGTCTTTCCACTTAGAAACCAGTTTCAAATCTTGCATTTCCAGGCTGAAAAACAGTTGGTCGTCTGTTGTCAGCGACCCCCAGGCAGAAATGGGATGGAGGGGCAGGGGGGCTTCACCCTTCAGACGGGAGGGGGAGTGGAGGGAAATGTGGGGTGGGCAGGGCAGCCTCTCCGGAGGGGCCAGTCGCGCTCCAGTCAGACTGGGCAGGAAGCAGCTGCTGCGGGGGGCTGCCCTGGTGGTGGCAGAGTGGTTGTGTCAGTGTGGGGATGCAGCAATTGGGAGCAGTGTGAACCAGCACAAGGCAGGGTGAGGGCCCCACGAGCACAGTGGAGTAGAGTGGGTGGCTTGCACGGGAGAGCACATTTCCTGACGCATCTGCTGCAGCTGTTTGCAGAGGGGAACAGCTGGAGGGACTTTAGCAGAGTTGGCTTGTCTGCTGGCACCTCGGCTCTGTGTGCAAGGGGGAGGGCAGCCATTCTGCACTGGGGGGCCAAGGGAAGGATGCTCGCTCCTCTGGGCTTGTGGAGAGCAGCTAAGAGTTAACCCTGTTCCTGGCGGCCGTGCTCCCTTGTAAACATTGTTGTTGGCTTGCAGCCCACCCACCCCAAGCTTGCTGCTTCCAATTAGCGGGTGGGTCTGTGTGCTCTCCATGGTGGGCGCATAGCCCTCCCTGCCTGCAGCCTGTCTGGAGCTGTGGCTCCCTGCTCAGCTTGGGGCCATGGGCTTCGTCCACCACCTCCTGCTGCCTGTGCTGCTGCTGGTTGGCTTCTCCCCCCTGCCTGGGGAGGGTCAACAGGTCAAGGTCCTCTTCACCCCCACGATCTGCCACATGCACTGCAGCAATGGGCTCTGCGTTAACCGATGTGAGCAGGGCAACGCTACCACTCTGTACAGCGGGGAGACTGCCAGGGCAGTGGAAGGGACTTCTGGATTCCGAGTCTGTGAGTACCGAGGGGGTCAGAGGAGCTGACGGTCCCATTCGTTGGCTTATGGGTTGAGATGATGGGCCCCTGGTAGGAGACCTGCCCAGACTAGTCAATGGGGAGGGGGAGGGGAGGGGCTGGGGGAAATGGAGTGCCCTGACTCCATTCAGTTTTCAAGCACCTCTTCCCTTTTGCTGCCTGGTGCAAATCAGGTGCCCTCTGGGGGTGTCCCGCCTTACTTTCAGCCTCAGCCACTGCTTGGCAGGTCCCCGGTTCTCTGTGCCTCTCCTGTTTCCCAGGCATCAGCAGCTAGCTGGCCCTCATCCCTTCGGTAGGCCCACCCCCGTTTCTTCCTTCTGGGGCCCCTACCTCTTCCATCCGCTGCCCTGACTGCAGGGCTGTCTCTGGACGGGAGTCCTCTGTGCCGCTGACCCAGCCAGGCTCTTGGGCGTGACTTTGCCTGGCAGATGCAGGAGGTGGCTGAGGGCCTTGTTCCTGGGTAATGGGAGGAGGCAGGGCAGAGGCAGGTCATTCTCGCAACCCGGAAGCAGGTAGCTGCCTGCAGGCTGGCCTGGCCTTCCTCTCCTCTTCTCTCCTCTCCCCTCCCCTCTCCTCCCAGGTGGGCGCTGGAGGGTCTCCCAGAACTATATGGGTCATTGGGGGAGGGGAAATCCAGGGCAGAGGCACAGAACTGTCGTCTGCTGGGCTGCCTGTTTTCCCTCCCCTGATTTCTGGGAGTGGGCCACCTGCCTCTGTCCCCATTCTCCCACAAGCTCTTTCCCCCCACAGCTCAATCCCACACCAAAGTCCTACTGGAGCCTCTTTAGGGCTCGGTGCTGGGAAATGAAAGCATAAACAGGAGGCTGGCATCATGCCACCACCAGATGGGACAGCTGCCTTGGGCCGGATGCCAGTCTGCCTTGGCTTCAGTCCTGCCAAAGTTGCGGAGAAGGAGCAAGGAGATGGCTGTGAGATCAAGAAAGGCCTCTGGGCCCCAAGTGTTTCTCCGGCCCACACTTGCCCCCAGCGAGCCTCCATTCTCCCCAGAAAGGCTATGGCCTCTAGCTGGAGCTCACGTGTGGGGGTGTTGGAAGGGGGGAGGGGGCTGTTTTCAGTCTCCTCACTTCCAGTTGTTGTGCAGTTTGTTCCACTTGATGCTACCCAGGCCTGGTGTGGGTGGAAGCACAATAGGGAGGGGCTTGGTCGAGGGTCATGCACTCCTCACTGCTTGCTACAGCAGCTGCTCCACACATTGGAGTGGAGGGGGTTTCTCCCCAGGTGGAGAAAATGCCTAGCTGAACTTGAGGAGAGGAAGCAGGCCCAAGTGTGGCCAAGGGATCTGGCCCATGCAGCTGCTCTGTTGCTCAAGGGACGTCCCTTCCTGGCCCCTCAGCCTGCTGTTCCAGCTGATCTGGAGTCCCTGTCCTCCCACAGGGCTGCCCTCCTCTGACCAGAATCCTTTCCCTGGAAGGATTCTGAGCTGGAAGGCTTGGATAGGCACCAGGGGCTCCCTTCTCTACCCGAGTAGCCCCAGAGGAAAGGATCAGTAACCTGCTGCTGCTTCTTTCCCTGTAGACTGCCATGGGCTAGGCGGGAAAAGGCCCTCTGCCCGTGCCTCAGCCTTGCCATCACGGCCGGGTCTTGGTGCTAAGCTCCTGTTGGAGAGCCATGCAAACGTCCCAAATCAAAGCGACAGGAACATTTCTGTACTGAGGACAGTTGCTCACCCATCTGTCAGTCTGGAGGACAAATGCCTTTCCAGACCAGACAGGCTTAGGAAGTTGCTGTTCAGGGCAAGGGCAGCCAAAGGATGGGATTGGGAAAAGCCAAAATCTCCCCCTACTCACATTATCTTTCTCCTCCTGGATAGAACCACAGAATAAGAGAATTGGAAGGGACCCCGGGGGTCTTCTAATCCAACCCCCTGCTCAGACAGGAGACCCTACTCCATTCCAGACAAATGGCTGCCCAGTCTCTTCTTAAAAGCCTCCAGTGATGGAGCCCCCACAACTCCTGGAGGCAAGCCCTTCCGCTGGTTAATTGTTCTCACTGTGAGGAAGTTTCTCCTTAGTTCCAGATTGCTTCTCTCCTTGATTAGTTTCCATCCGTTGCTTCTTGTCCTGCCTTCAGGGGCTTTGGAGGATTGGTTGAGCCCCTCCCTCTTCTTTGTGGATTCTGCTTCCTCCTCCCCTTCCTTCTCCTGTGCTCATTCACCTTGAGAAGAAAAGGTCCAGTCGAGGGTGTAACAGGGCCAGACAGGGAAGGTGCTTCATTGACCAGGGTGGGGGTGAAAAAAAAAGGCAGACTGCCGGGTGTTTTGTTATTTGCATGTCCACTGAGAAGCCAGTGAGCTGAGCTTGAGTCAGCTGAGCTTCTGCCTCTGCTTCCACTTCTACCTTCTCTCTGCCCTGCAGTCCTGTGTCCCCTCATCTGCCAAAATGGGGGAGTCTGTCTCAAGAAGGAGAAATGCCTCTGCCCCCCCAACTGGACCGGCAAGTTCTGCCACATCCCGGTCTTTCCTTACCTCAGTCAAGGACAAGGCCCTGCTCATCCTGGAACTGAGGGGGAGCCGGAGAACAGTCGGCAGCAGTCCGTGCACACCCTCCCAATCGCCAACCACCGCTACGAGCGAGATGGTAAGGAAGCCTGGCTGGGGGGGTGGGGGATAGGTGGGAATCAGATTGTGAAGGAACCACAAAGAAAGAAATGGCTGTGAAAGTTTGCTTGCATGCAAATGTGCCAGGCGAGGACACCAAGGAGGGCCATCCCCTGCCCATGACTACATGGAGCAGGGCAGTTAAGAGCCAGACCCCTGGGTTGAAGGGATAGAAGGATCTGGTCCCCCACCTGTGTCTCCCCTTAGGACTGGCATGTCTGGGTTCCATCTACAAAGAGCCTTTTCCGCAGTGGCACTCACCCTGCAGAGCATCATTCCCAACCCACCCTGGACCTTAGGCTGTCCCCACCCCTTCTGGCCTTTAGGGAGGCTCTGAAGACATGGCTCTAGCATTGGGTCTGTGGGTCCAGCAAAGGTGGGGCCGTCTTACAAAGGCTGCATTGAGCTGAGATAGGATGCATTCGGCTACTGATGCTGATTTCCCTTTCTTGGACAGTTTTTCAGTTATTTTGACTGGATTTTTTTTACCTGTTGTGCTCTGACTGGAGTCTTTGAGATAAGATGAGATGGGCAGCCATATAAATCCATTGTCATAATAATCCTGTCACAGCAGCAACTCCCTGGGCAAAAGAGGAGCTCCCCGGGGCACCTGGCAGACTGTGGGCAGTAGGAGGGGGGAGGGGAGCAGCTGGCCCAATGGGGCTTGCCCAGGGTCCAAGCTTTTCCTGGTGGCCAGGGCTGAGCACCTTCTGGACACCAGGCTGCTGGCGGGGTTCGGGTTGGGGCCCCCACCGGCGTCTCCTCCCGCCAGGTATGGCGTCGCTGGTGAACGTCCACGTGGAGCACCCGCCGGAGGCCTCGGTCACCATCCACCAGGTGGAGCGAGTCAGCGAGGAGTTGCTACCCAGAGACCCCAACGCCTTCTCGCCCTCCCGCCAAGCCCTCTCCGGCGTGTTGGCCCAGAGCAGCCGCCGGGACCCCGAGGGCGGCTATGGCGAAACCTCCGGCTTCGGCTACTGCTTTCAGCAGCTGCGCGGCGAAGAGGTAGGCCGGGGCGGCTGTCGAACAAATCCCGCTCGGGCGGCGGGCCGGCTGAAAAGCCGCTTCGGCACCTCCGACCCGCAGCCCCGCCCCCCCTCCCCAAGACCCCAGGGAAAGCAGGGCTGAGTTCTGGCCGGGGCGCGCGGAGGCGACTGGAGATTCTCGCGCGGGTTTCCGAAGCCGCCGCGACCGGGCGCCGGGCAGGGTCAAGCCTGCCTCGGTCAGATGTCCGCGTCTTCCCTGCCCAAGCGCGGGGGTTTTCTCCTTCGGCACCCACAGCGAGGGAGGTGGGCGGGCGCGGCGGGCGGGAAGAGGCAGGCGCCCCCTCCCCCATTTCAGGGTCTCTCTGCTGAATTCTCCGCCTAACTGCAGCGCACGCAAGTCTGTTTTCACAATCCACGCAGAACCACGTGCGCAGGCAAGAGTGCAACTTTGCGCGACCGATTCCTCTTGAGGATGAAAATCCCCAGGGAAGAAGTGGGCTCAGGGTCCTGTTTCGCAGCCTCCATCTCAAAGGGGAGCGGGGGTGCATTTTTGGCTACACACAGACATGCTTGTGTGAAGTCACACCTCGCCTTCTCCTCGCTTGCCAGGAGCACGGAAGGTTAATGGGTGTCGTTGGGTTGGTCAGGGGCATTGCCTAACTGGCCGCTACCTCGCCCTTTCAGTGCAGTGCCCCCCTGCCTGGGCTGCGCACGCGAGAGATCTGCTGCCGTGGGTCCGGTGTCGCCTGGGGTGTTCATGGCTGCCTGCCTTGTGCCGACGGTGACGTGGGTAAGATAGCTGAAAGCCGAGGGTTCCTGCTGCCCCGGGGTACCCGATACCCAGCTGGCTTCCTCTGACCCAATTCTTGCCACAGAGCCTCACCCACACACACCTCTTGGCTGTGCCTGCTGCTTGCCTCCCTGCTTGGAAAGCCCCGCCTTCCTCTTCCACATCCCCCCAGCAGCCCCGTCTGTGGGGGCGGGGGGGGGCGAGAGGCGGGGGTTCAGGAAAGGGGGCGGCGTGGTCTTTCGTTCTCTGACGCTCTCTCTCCACAGGGGCTTCTGGGCCAGTTGGAAGGAATGCGGTGGGCTGCCCCAGAGGGTTCCTGCGGCTGAATAATTCTTGCGTGGGTGAGTAGGCGGGGCCCCTCGGGAAGGGTGGCTGGGCTGCAAGGGATGCAGGGAGCCTTGCTGAGAGGCTGGAGCTGCGGGTGTGGGGTAGCCCCCCCAGCTGATCCCACTGCCATCCTGGCTGCCTCTCCCTTTCGCCAGATGTGGATGAATGCCAGGAGGGCAACTTCTGCCACAATGGAGAATGTACCAACACGCGTGGCAGCTTTGCCTGTGTCTGCCATGAGGGCTACATCCTTGATTCCTCCCGCAGCAGCTGCATCTGTGAGTCCGGCCCCAGGGGAAGGCAGGAGGGGAGGGGTTGGCTCCATCTGGACGTCCAGAGAGGCCTGGAGGGGCCTGGGCCGCTTTCCTGCCGGTGGCCTGGGGGGACGGGGGGACGGGGACGGACTAGTCTTTTCTCTTTGTGGCTCCCAAGGCAGGGAAGTCTAGGTGGGCCGATGCTGCCCTCTCCTGGCCATCCAAGGTAACATGGAGGAAACCCAATATTTGGGTGGGGGGGAGCTCCCCCAGGGTGAAAGAGTGGCTTTCACATCTTGTTTAACATCTGGTTGGTCTGAAGAATTCACACAAAAGTGTGTAAGAGAGGGAAGTAAGATCAAACTGCTGAGAAAGCCACACTATCCGCTTGCAGGCCATTGGCTTTTGGTGTGAAAAGCAAGGCTGTGCCAAGTGTATAATCGATCAGAAATTGTGTCCAGATATTAGGAAACAATTCTTCAAGTTCTTATTCAAAATTGGACAAATTATGCAACCAACTGATCTGAGCCAAAGATATAGCAAAATTTTATATTGGGGAGTGGCTGAAGAATTTTAAGGCCTTGCAGCCACTCTCCCCCCTGCATCCTAGCCATGCTCAGACTGGGCTTGCCCCAGGTGGGGGTGGGTGGGCAGGCAGGGTACCCGCTGGATTACCCAAAGCTTTAAGCCCTTCTCTTCCTCCCCAGCCCACCACGTGATCTCCGAGGTGAAAGCCCCCTGCTTCCGCGTGCTGCGGGACGGCCGCTGCTCCCTGCCCACCCTGCGGAACATCACCAAGCAGATCTGCTGCTGCAGCCGCGTGGGCAAGGCCTGGGGCTGGGGCTGCCAGCACTGCCCGCCCTTCGGCTCAGGTGAGGCACCGAGAGCTCTGCCACATGAGCAGAAGTTAATCAGCGGGGCAGGAGTGAAGGCAAGGGGATGGGGTGGAGGGTGGGATGGGCACCTTGCACTCTCCTTGACTTGCTGCTGTTGCTCTCCTGCCAGAGGGATTCAAGGACATCTGTCCAGCTGGGCCCGGCTACCACTACTCTGCCTCCGACCTCCGCTTCGACACTCGCTTCCTTGGCCAGGACCCCCCCCGGGTGCCAGTGACCCGTCAGCATGGGAGGCAGGGGCCTCCCCCCCAGGTGCCTCGGACAACAGCAGCACCATCTCTTGTGGGTATGTCTTTGGGGGGGCAACCCACCTTGACCAGGGTAGGCCACCAAGGTAGCCCCCTCTCTTCGTTATGTCAGCTCTTTCTGCTTTGCAGCTCTCTGGAGCGTCCCTCCCACTACACTGCTGGAGCGCTTTCCTTGGCCCCTGCCCTCTCGGTCCCCTGCATCTGGCCCAGCTGCTCCAAGTACAGAAGGTGGGGCTATGCCAGGTGGCAAGGGGCTGGAGGGAAGGGAGGGAAGGAGGAAGGGAGGGAGGGGGGAAAAGGCCAGAGTGCAGAAATGACCAGGCTCCCTTGGCATGCTTCCCCAGAGGCTGGGCGAGGGGTGTGCGAGCGACACCCTCGGGTGTGCGGGCCAGGACGTTGCATTCCCCGCCAGGGGGGCTACACTTGTTTGTGTGACCGTGGCTACTGGTTGAGCCCTCAAGGCACCCACTGCATTGGTGAGTTGGAGAAGGGTGCCCCCCAAAATCCGTGGGGAGCGACCTTTGGGATGTCATACAGGCCTTCACCTCCTCAACAAGGCCTCCAGAAAGACGGAGCCTCTGATGGTCATATGGATGCTCAGAGGCAAACCGGGTTTTGCAAAGCTGGTAGATTCTGGGCTGAGCCCGGCTTGCAGCATAAATGTCCCCCCTCCCCCATGTAGGTGGCCTGAGGAGCAGATGAAAGGGCTCCACTAGGCCATTCTTGCCTTCCCATCTTCCCGCCAGTCGTACTCCCTTCTTCTCCCCTCTCTGCAGATGTGGATGAATGCCGCAGCAGTCCACGCCCCTGTCCCAATGGGCATTGTCAGAACTCCCCGGGTAGTTTCAGCTGCAGGTGCCGCACGGGCTTTCAAGCTGACCCCTCCGGAGTGGAGTGCCAGGGTAGGGGCTCCAGAGGATTTGGCCCTCAGGGGAATCACCCTTCCCATCATGCACCCGTGTCTCCCATTGCCCGGTTTCCCTTCCAGATATTGATGAATGTGCCCACGTGCCCCGGCCCTGTGCGGGTGGTCATTGCCTCAATACCCTGGGCTCCTTCCGCTGCTCCTGTCCCAGTGGCTATCAGCCTGACCCCTCTGCTGCTGAGTGTCGAGGTAATGGTGGTGGGGACTGGGTGGGGGCGGAAGGCTGGCTGGCCAGCAGCACCAACTCCTCTCCTCCCCCACCTTCCTACTAGTACGCAGAGGCGGATGGCATCAAAACATGGTTCTCATTCAGAGAAGCCTAGGGCATAGTTTGCTGTTATGGCTGCCCTTCTCTTTTTCTCTGGCTGCACATGTAAATGGGTACTCCCAAGCTCCCCACCATCCTCAAACACGCTGACTCTTGCCTCTGTGCCTGCTCCCGTGGGTACAGCCAGTGTCAGGGCCCCCAAGATCACCCCCCCTTTTCTGATAGGGTTTAAAACCCCTCTAAGTGTGGGTCTCACTTCCCACAAACAGTTGGTCCCCCTTGGCCAGAGTCTCCTTTTCTGCTGGGGGGATGAGTGCATGAAGGAGGCAAGGAGGAGCCTGGGACACAAAGTCACCTTGTGATTTTCCAGATGTGGATGAGTGCCAAGAGCACCCCTCCCTCTGCCAGCCTGGCCGCTGTGAGAACGTACCGGGCGGATATCGCTGCAGCTGCCCCATTGGTTACCAGCCGAAC
Source organism: Stegonotus admiraltiensis (assembly GCA_032468215.1). Classification (NCBI taxonomy): domain Eukaryota; kingdom Metazoa; phylum Chordata; class Lepidosauria; order Squamata; family Colubridae; genus Stegonotus; species Stegonotus admiraltiensis. Next base: position 94,917 of record JANHZT010003138.1, read on the forward strand.
CCGCTGGGGACTGTGTGTGCAGGTCAGGGGGCTGGGGAGAAGCTGCCCCCGTGGGTTGGCCTGTTGTCCCGCTTGTGCTTTGGGGGATGGCAGCAGCCTGTCCACACAAACCTCCCGGGTGACCCACTTTGGCAGGCTTTACTCAGAGGCCTCCGGAGCAGAGAGATGGGCATGGGTCCAGAGGGATGCAGCCTCTTGCTTTGTGTCCCACAGATGTTGATGAATGCCTGCAAAGCCCTCCCCCCTGTGGCTCTGGACGCTGTGAGAATGTGCCCGGTGGATACCGCTGCCTCTGCCCTGCCGGGTTCCGGGCCAGCCTGACGGAGAACCAATGCCTGGGTGTGCAAGGGAAGGGAGCAGAGGGGAGGTGTGGGGGCAACACAGGGGCACCACTGATGGGCAGACTCCTTCCACAGATATTGATGAGTGTGCAGCAGCAGGATTGCCTTGTGGCCCCCAGGGGCGCTGCCTCAACACGGAGGGCTCCTTCCGTTGCCAGTGTGCCCGAGGGTACCGGACGGAGGGCGCAGGGGGCACTTCCTGCATGGGTGAGTGCCACACATTAGAGGAACACGCCAGTCAGGGCTGAGCTCAGTTGGGGGCTGCCACCTTCCTGTAGACCCACTCTTTCCGAGCTCTGAGTCCCTCCAGGCATAGACTGGCAACACTGGCAAAAACGGTGCCCACTCATCTTTCTCTACTGCTAGATGTTAACGAATGCCTGGAGGGTGACTTCTGCTTCCCACGGGGTGAGTGCCTCAACACCGAGGGCTCCTACACCTGTCTGTGTGCCCAGGGCTTCACTGCGGCCCCTGACAGGGCCTCCTGTGAGGGTAAGGGTCCTGTAGGCTCATCTGGGGGCACTGAGTGCATGCCAAGGGAGGGGGTGAGATTCAGAACTGCTGCAGGGTTTGTGGCCTGCTGACTTCTCCTTTGGCCTTTGTACAGACATTGACGAATGTCTCAGTGCTACAGTTTGTTCTGGAGGGCACTGTGCTAACACCGAAGGCTCCTTTGATTGTTATTGCCCCCCTGGCACCCGCAGCACGCCCAGCAAAGCTTCCTGTGAGGGTGAGTGGCAGTTTTCAGCTGCAGCCTCTCAGCAGTTGGTCTTGGGGGCTGTGGGATGGGAGGGGCACTGTTACTTTCAGCCTGCCAAGGTTGACAGAGGAGAAAGTCAGAATTTTGGTTGAAGCTCTCAGACAGGGGACCCTGGAGTCTCTGGCTGCTGGCACAGGGTTAGCCACCATAAGCACAGGCTCCAAGTCCACCCAATATGGCCTTCCCTCACTTGACAGCACTAGTGGGCCCCGCAAACCAGGAGTTTCTCTGCCCCCCTCCCCCCAAGTGCTGGTACCTCTGCCAGGAGGGCCTACTGCCAGGGCCCCTGCAGAGTGTCGTTTCACACATTTGCCCCCTTGCAGTGGACCTGGGGACTCCAGAGGCTCATCCTGGGATGCTCGACCATAGTGGGTAGCCCCTTGAATGCTTATCCAGGTCTGATCCCTGAAATTCTGAGCCCTTCCCTGGGGCAGGGAGCTTCTACAGACCCTGCCTCTCTTCCTACATCCCACAGATATTGATGAATGCCAGGAGTATGGGGCAGCCCTCTGTGGAACACAGCACTGTGAAAACTCAGCTGGCTCATACCGCTGTGTCGTGGGTTGCCAGGCCGGCTACCGAACCAGTGCCGCGGGAGACTGTGTTGGTGAGTTCCGCCAGGCCAGCTGCTGGTGGGCTTTCCATGTCTCCTTCCCCACCCTAGGCTGGTTCTGGGCATCTGTTGCACAACGTCAGCATGGGAGCCTTCTCCGAGAAGACCCCCCCTCTGCCTGGGAGGGTTCAGCTTCCTGCTCGTTAACCTTCCATCTGTACCAACCATTGGCTCCCCCTCCAGATATCGATGAATGCCAGAAGCCCGGAGCGTGTGGAGAGAAGCGATGCAAGAACACACTGGGCTCCTATCACTGTGTGGACACCTGCCAGACGGGCTACCAAGCCACTGCTGCTGGGGACTGCATAGGTGAGGACATCCGTGGGGTTTTGGCCATGGGCAGGAGGAGCCTCACAGTGGTGACCTCTGCAATTTAGTGAGCCACCAAAGGATCACAGCTCTTCTGAGTGGGCATACGTGACCCTTGCAGATGTGGACGAGTGCCAGAACAGTTCCACGTGTGGTGCCCATGCCATCTGCCATAACTTGCTAGGCTCCTTCCAATGTATCTGTGACCAGGGCTATGAAAGTGCCAGGGATGGGCGGCATTGCTTAGGTATGTGGCTGGCAGAGGGCAGGGGATGGAGACCCTGGGACAAACCGAAGGGAGGAGGGAGGGGGAGGCCTGGATCCCAGTGGCACCTTTTTTCCATCCCTTCCTCACAGATGTGAATGAGTGTGAGACACTGCAGGGGGTCTGTGGAACAGCACCATGTGAGAACGTGGAAGGCTCTTTCCTGTGCATCTGCCCCCAAACTGGAGAAGAGTTTGACCCCATGACTGGCCGCTGCATTGCTTTGCCCAGTGCTGGTGAGAGCTGGGAGAAGGCTTGGAAGGGGGAGAGGGGCCTGTGGGACAGAAGGTAGATAAGCTCCAAAGGTCTGAGCTGAACAGGGAAGGCCTCCCAGTCGGTGGCCCTTGGAGGGAAACCACTCTGAAACCATTTCCGAAGGATTTGGGATGGTTTTCAATGTCACACAATAACAATTGAAAACCGTCAGGTAAGTAACTAATTCAGGTGAGCCATGATGGCAGGCCCCAAACGTTCTGTGGAATGATAAGGGAAGGGGAGGCTGAGGACATCCCTTACTTCCGGAAGCCACCCCTTATTGTGGGGAAAACACCTCCTGCCCCCATCTCAGATCAAAATGGGTCAGCCAAGGCCGGGCAGGGCGGGGTGGGGGTCCCGCAGATACCTGGGTGCCTGCAGGGCTTTGAAGATGAGCTGGATCCCCTAGCAGAACAACTGGAGGAGAGGAATCATGTTGCCAGACAAGTTGCCAGCTGAATTTTGGACCATCCAGAGCCCTCCAGCAGAGAGGAGGGAAGACTTTGGGGGGGAAACTCTCTAAATGAACCTGGGAGGGGGTCCAATCCACCTTCTCCGTCCTGCAGCTCATCCCCCAGCCCTCCCCAGGCACCCAGATGCTGCGCAGTCGGAGAGCACTGACAGCCTGCGACGTGAGTGCTACTATGACCCAAATGCCGCCCAAGCATGTGAAAACGTTCTGGCCAGGAACACCACCCGCCAGGAGTGCTGCTGCAGCCTCGGCCACGGGTGGGGCCTTGACTGCCACATCCAGGCCTGCCCCTCCTTGGGGACAGGTAAGGCTGGGAGGGTCAACGGGGCTTCCTGGAAGAGGCTGGGGGGAGGCACGTACAGGAATGTGGAGTGGAACAGCTCTAGGAACAGAATCTCGCGCATGCTCCCCCCCCCACTACTAAAAGCTTATTTTTTGCAGCTTTTAAATAGTGACAGAAATGGGAGAAACACACAAACATAAAAGTACATGCTTTGTCAAAAAAATGCATATAAAATGTTTTTAAGTGAAAAAATAAAACAAAAGAAAAGAAGGCATATAGCAATAGCACTAAGACTTATATACCACTTCATAGTGCTTTTACAGCCCTCTTTAAGAGTTTACAGAGTCAGCATATTGCCCCCAACAAACTGGGTCCTCATTTTAGGACTCATTTTATCATTTTAGCTGTTAATAGTTACATTTCTATATAGGCTTGTAGGTGGCATTGGGATCTTCCATCCTTTGGTGAAAGGATCCCCTGTTGTCATGGGAACAGGCCCGGGGGGCATAAGGGTTTTCTCAAGTTAATTTTGTGGAATGGGCTTTGGGCTCACTTGCCTGATTGTAACCATACAAGGGACCTTCCCACTTGCCTTCGAGGCTATCAGAGAGGTGCAATCTCTTCTTACTCAGAGCACCTGTGGAGGTTGGGGGGTGGGGAGGGGGTGCAATGCAGAGGGGAGAAATGATGGCTTAAGAGTTTGCAAGCAGCCTGCTAGTCTCCACTCTCCGGAAGGGGCTTGGTCAGGCCCCCACCCAGCTTTGCTCGTGACTTCTAGGAATCCAATAGGAAATGGGGAGGGAGAGATCTGTGCTCCTAATAGGAACCAAAGCGGGGGACGGCCTTGCATTTGGGGCCCCAGGAAGGCTACAGGTGGTCTTGAGAATGTCTGTCATCAGCCCCAGCTGTCTCTGGCAGAGGCAAGCATGCTTCCTTTGTGGGCGCTCCTGGCCTCCGCTATCTTCCCTCTCCTCTGAAGGCTATTGGATGGGAGCTCCAGCAACAGCTTGCACTGAGTGAAGTCTTTTTCCAATGGCCGAGCCACCCCTGCCACAGACTGAGGCTGGGAGGGGGGCTGGGGGCCCTTGGGGCAGCTGCTGACAGACGCCTGTTTCCCTGCAGCTGAATTCCAGGCTCTGTGTCCTCATGGCAGTGGCTACGCTGCTGTCCTCATCAGAAACGTCCCAGCAGTTACAGGTGCGCACGTGTGTGTGGGTGTCTGGATGTGGCTAGCTTAAATGGGGCTGGGGGCCCACATGCAAGAGAGTGGGTTGGGGGTCTTCACTTTATGCCTTATGCCCAACTCGGTATTTCTACACAGATGTGGACGAGTGTGCCCTCTTTGGCTCCCAGATATGCAAGGGCGGGGTTTGTCTGAACAAGATCCCCGGCTACTCCTGCTACTGCCCCAATGGCTACTATTATGAGACACAGCACCTGGAGTGCATTGGTGAGGACTGCCCCCCCCCAAACTTCTGAGGTGCTTGTGGCCTGAGACCAACCAATGCCCTTGTCGCTCCAGATAACGATGAGTGTCTGGATGAAGAAGCTGAGCCCTGTGTGGGGGGGCACTGCATCAACACCATCGGCTCCTATTACTGTTCTTGCGCTGCTCCCCTGGTGCTGGACCCCTCCCAGCGCCGATGCGTGACCAATGAAAGCCACGGCCTGGGTTTGTATTCTCCCCCGTTCTGGCCCAGCCTCGCAGGGGGGCATTGGGAGATGGATTGCAATGCAAGCCTTGGTTCTTTGGGGGTCATCCTGGCAATCCCTGCTCCACCCCCCAGATGAGGACCTGGCCGTCTGCTGGCAGGAGGTGGGCCCGGACCTGGTGTGCCACCGACCCCGCCTGGACCGCCGGGTGACTTACACGGAGTGCTGCTGTCTCTATGGAGAGGCCTGGAGCATGAACTGCGCTCTGTGCCCAGCCCGGGACTCGGGTAGGTGTCCTCCTTCTCCCCAGGAGCAGAGGATGAAGCAGAGGAGCGGGCCCCATACCCTTCCCCCCCCCCCCCGCAGACTCATGAACAGGGAAGGTGAGAGGAGCACCAGGCACTGGGAAGGAAGAACTGAAGCCACCTTTCCTTTTCCTAGACATCTGTTTTCATTTACTGTATTTATTAAACTTTTATGCCACCCATCCTCATGGCAAGGAGCTGGAGGCCAGAAAGTACTTATTCGATGCAATGAGGTTTCCGGGTGCCCCCTCAGGCCCCATATTGTGTGCTTGGAATGCAGCTCTGCCAGCCCGAGGGGTGGTGGTGGTTTGCCTTCTTCCTCTCAGGAAGACCCCCACCTCCACCCGGCCACCGGGGGTCTCCTTCCCTTTTTCTAGCTTTGTGACTCTTAATAGCAAGGAGAGGCTGTGGGGAGAAGCTAATGGGGCACTCTTCTGAGCATTTCCTCTGGAGAGGATGGCCTCCTTTGTTCAACAGCCTGCCTACGTCCTCCTGGGGGGCCTCTGGAGACCATCTGCCCCTGCATTTAGACTGCTTTGCTCCTAACCCCCCTCCCGCCCCTTTGCTCTCCCCAGATGACTTTGAGGCCCTGTGTAATGTCCTCCAGCGCCCCAGTTATGGGTTGGGGCGGCCTGGCAGCCTGCGGGCACCCTTTGAATATGGCGGAGGAGAGTTTATGCCTTATGGCCCTGATGTCTACAACCCCCTGGCACGGCCTGGCCCTCTGCTTCCCAGCTATGACCCTCTCCCTCACGAGTCACTCTATGGACCATCCCCCTACGAGGCAGCTGGCCTGGACGACACACCCTATAGCGATGCACAGCTGGAGACCCCAGCTGAGGACCTCCAGGATGGATACCGGCCTCATAGCCCCCCTGACTCAGACTGGCACTACGTGTCCCGTGGCCATGGGCACTCCTATCCTGAACGGCCCAGTCGGGCCAGCGAAGACTACCGTGAGTGGGTGACAAAGGGGAGGGGGGAGCCACCATTTGTATGTTTGCAAAACGTCACTTGCAGGTGGTCCTGGGCTAGAAAGAAAAGGGGCCCCTGGGAGGGGAAGCTTTAAGGAGGAGGGGTGGGGGTCTCGGGCCATGCCAGTGCAAAAGGGAAGCCTGCTTGCATCTCTTGGTCTGTCACCAGCAGGCCGTTTTGGAGGCGCCGGAGGGCTCCCTGCCGAGGAGTGCGGGATCCTGAGTGGTTGTGAGAACGGCCGGTGTGTCCAGGTTGCTGACGGGTTCACCTGCTCCTGCAACGAGGGCTACCGCCTTGACCCAACCCACATGGCCTGCCGTGGTGAGGGCCCCCCTTTCCTTGCCCCCCCAGCTTGCGGGCTGAGCCTGGTTCTCCTGGCCAACAGGTGGCCTGACATGATCTCTCTCCTCTCCGCAGATATTGACGAATGCAGGGAGGTGGACAGGCTGTGCTCTGGCGGCCGCTGCCTCAACCTGGAGGGCTCCTACCGTTGCCTCTGCCCCCTTGGCACCGTGCCCACAGGGCAGCCCCCCCGCTGCCTCCACATCTCCCGCAGCCGAGCCTGAGCTGGGACGGGTGGGGAATATTTATTATCTGTCCAGGTGGGAATGGAGAAAGGTTGTGAAGGGACCCTTTGCCCACCCCACCTCTTCGGCCTGCAGTCTCTGGAGGAGCTGGGAAGATGGCTAGTGCTCAGGAGAGGGGGGGTCTTCTGCTGCTCCTGATTAGGGCCATGGGATGAGGGGGGTGGCCAAAAGGTCCCAAAATGGGGTCAGATCCCTCTTGTCCTTGGAAGGCAGGAGCCCATCTGGATGCCTGTGATTGGAAACATTTTCTCCCCTGCGCCCCCCACCCCCCCGTGGGCGG
>JANHZT010003139.1:22952-38902 GCA_032468215.1 Stegonotus admiraltiensis
CAGAAGTATGAAGGCTATTGCTTAACGCATTGTAAACTGCCCTGAGTCTCCGGAGAAGGGCGGCATATAAATAAAATCAAAAAAAAAAAAGCATGTCATTGAAGCTATACAAGAAGAACAACGGTCACTCTGTTTCTCAGAGCAAAGTGGAATAACATTATTTTTCTTTTCTCTGCAGTTCTCCAAGCTTCTCTTTCAGTCTTGGCCACACTTAGATGACTATGCTGGAAAAAGCATTGCTCAGCAACTTTTAGGCCACAAGCCAAAAAAAAAAAAATTGATTCAGAGAAGATGCTTCCTTCCCAGAATTCCCTAAAGCTGGGGTGTCAAACTCACGGCCCATGGGCCGGATGAGTCATGTGATGACAACATGAGTTTGACACCCCTGCCCTAAAGCGTTCAGTAAACCTTGTGGAGGATATGTCACTCATCTCTTGAAGTGTAGCTCTCCAAAATTTTGCAAGCCATTTCAGAAAACTCTGGAATTTATAATTGGAACAGGGTCATATATGAAGCTTCCTTTTTTCTTTTTTAAAATTTAGGTCTTCTCCAAAATCCTGTATAGCTTCATCTAGGGCATTATGCAGGTGACAACATCTGGAAAATTATTCAGCCAGAGATCTGTGTAAACCTCAGGTTTTAATTGAAGGCCCTGAAAAATCAAACCGTTTTGTACTCTGAGTTAATGTTGTGAATAAACATCAATTTTCCCCTTGAAATTTGTAATCTAAATAACAATAAACCACTAGGTTTTGACTGTTCCGAGGAGGAAAAAAGAAGACAATGCTGCAATGCTAATTTAGTTAAGATATGGGTAGTTGTTATTTAATGACTGTAATTGGTACTGGTAATTCAGTCATTAAGTAATATGGTAAACACACTGGATTTAAGATCTCAGTTCTGCTGCAGTCATTAAGAGAATCACTCATAGTCATTAAGTGCATTGTCATGTCACCATAACCTGTGACCATAATTATTACTGGCTTCTCCATTGACTTTGCTTTTTGGAAGCCAGCTGTAAAGCTCACAAAGGATGAATACTTGATTGCAGGAAGTTGCAACTGTTTTCAGTGCTGTTGTAAGTTTGAACAGTTGCTAAACAAGGCAGTCATTAAGTGAGGGCTACCTGTAGTGAAAAAATGTATGCAGTTTAAAAATACTTAAAAAAAAAAGAACTGGAGAAAAGAGTAAAATGTGAAATGAGGTGCCTATGAAAACATGCCAATAGATACAGTGGGAACATTTTCTGAAGCCATCACAATGAAAGTAAAGTAAGACATGGCAGCTTTAATGAGTCGGAAATAGGAGGTTAATTACATGATTATTTTGGAGACAGTTCCTCAAATATTTTGCACAGGTTTTACAAAGTATTGCTAAATGTTATATTCTTCATTGTACTATTCAGGACAGCTTTCTCATAGGATAGATTAGGTGTGACTGGAACAGCTTCATGAGGTATGGAAATACTGGTTTTTTAGTTGCTTGACTCAGTTGCTTAATTAAACGATCTTTTAACAATGGGATTTACTTCTCTCTAAACATACATATTGAAAATTAAATTTTATATACTTAGAACTTGGAAATTATTTTCATCAAATTTTGAAAGTAAAATGTTTTAAGGAAACTAATCTGTGACATGACATGTATCATATGATCTGGTTTGGTTTATTCACTTTTGGTTTTTTTTATTTATTTGGCACTTGAGATGACCTCTTATTTTTGGGGTGTGGGGTGTGTTGGTGGGAGAGAATCAAAACTGTAACATCTTATAATTCTGACATGTATCCCTGAATGAATATGAGCAAATGGCACAAATGCTAATCAAGTAACCTTTTCCATCTGTCCATAATTTAGGAAACCTCTAAGTCATCATTTTTACACACAGCTTTGTATGTGTATAATTCACAAGTGTCCTTTATAATATTTATTTGTCTATCATATTTGTATAGTGACTCTGGATGGTTTACATAGTAAAACAAAATATATAAAGATGAAACACTTAGCTAACAAATAACCATCCAATAGGTGTCACTCTACCATGGGATTCCCAAACTCGTTGAGAAAACCATGTTTTGAGGACCTTCCAAAAGTTCAACACAGCTTGTTTAGCCTCATTCAGGGGGGATTATGTTCCACAGGGTGGGGGATATGGCAGAAAAGTCTCAGAACCTACCAAACCCTAGCTAATGGAATTCAGAACAAGCCTCTCCTTCTGGACCTCCCATCACTGGGGAGAGGCAGTACCTCAAATAACCTGGTCCTCTGCAGTGCCTGCTTAGTTTACCTGCTATCTACCTACCTATGGTTCTTAGCTCTAGCTGTTGCTTGCCAATCTGCTTGCCTGAGATTCCTGCTTCTTTGCACTTAATGATCCAAAAATCCTGTGGTTACGATGTCAACCGGGACTGTGGTATTGCTGTTGCTAACTGATGCAGTCATGTGCTACTGCATTTTAAGATCACAGGACCCAACTGTCATCATAACCTAAAAACTACCTTTCTGTACATCACGTTGTGACAAATTTCAATAATAATAATAATAATAATAATAATAATAATAATAATAATAATAGAATGTGTTATACGTTCTTTAAGTGGATGGCTAAAATCTATGTTTTTATAAACTGTGAAAAATAAAAACCAATGTCTTGGAATCTAAAATAAAGTTTTATCAACATTTAGTAGGTGCCGAGGTGGCGCAGTAGTTAGAGTGCAGTACTCCAAGCTACTTCAGCTGACTGCTAGCTGCAGTTTAGCAAATCGAATCTCACCAGCTCAAGTTTGACTCAGCCTTCCATCCTTCCGAGGTGGGTAAAATGGGGACCCAGATTGTTGGGGGACAATAGGCTGACTCTGTAAACCACTTAGAGAGGGCTGTAAAAGCACTATGAAGTAGTATATAAGTCTAAGTGCTACTGCTATGGCTAGTAAGATGAAAATCAAAGGTTAAGGCATAGTCCAGTCTGGAATGGCAAACATGGGTGGTTCATACAATAATTTTATTGCATGGTCAATTTCCCTTTTGTTTCAATCCAATAACTATATTATCAGTTCATGTAGCATAGTGAACCTTTCCAAAAGCATAAACCAAGCACATTTCATGTATCTATGATCAAGCCAGTTATCAGAGTCAATAACACATCACTGAATCCAAATCAGCCTTAAGCTCTGCTAAAAAGAGTCAAAACATCGTGGTATTGTTCATATTTCTGCTGTTGTACGTGATTTGAAATCTGAGGTTGATGCTCTATTCTTCAGTATTGTTAAATACTCTTTATTTTCATCCTACTCTTCCAAAAGAGAAGAAAGCAAATGTGTTGTGCCTGAGGGGCACACCTGCATTAGTTTTGAAATGAGAGTGGTAGAGTTTTTGTTGTGGTAATGATGCCAAGCAGGAGGTAGAGCTGGATTTTGCACTCCCTCTTTTCTATATAGTTGGGGTGAGGGCATTTACTAAAGTTTGTATCTGGAACATTATCGAAGGATTTAAGGTACCTATTCTAGAAGTTACTTGCAATTCCTGTAATAAAGTGTGAGTTTAACCTTGGGAGATAGGAGAAAAAGCCAGAGACTAGACAATGGTCTCATAAGCAAAATTTAAGTTCAAAGGAGGAGGGCTGGTGAAAGCACTTCAGAAAAGATCCTTTCAAGTATTCAGAAAAGTATGAGAGAAGTAGAGAAAGGATTCTTTTAGATTTGTAAGTTTATGTTAATGTATCCTTACAATAATGAAAAAAATAGCATTTCTGCTTGTGTTTTTCATCTGGATTACTTCTCAAAGCTAAGAAATTCCAAATTGAAAAATTGTATTTATCAATTTTCATAGTGAAATCTTTGAGGGTTCCAAACAGGAGCTGTCAAATAATAAGCTATACACAAGAGACTGACCATCCCTATTTTTAAAGGAATAATGTTAAAGTGGGCCAGTTGATGCTATAAATCTTTTCAGCTGTGTAGCCAGGTATGTTTAGTCTCTGGAATTAATTATTTGTGGGATGAGACAAGGGCTGCTTCAAAATATTGCAAGACATTCCTGCTGCATTTAGTATTCTCCCATTCTTTCTAAGCAAGACAGTGGGTTTCTAATCAAAGTCCCTCCCAAATGTAAGACTAATATTGACTTTGGTTTGATAGGAATTGTATACATTTTAAGATGAATTTGTTGAGATCTTTAGACCAAGAGTGGACAATCTTCCAGGTACTGTAAGACTGCAACTTGCAACATTCTCTTTCATTGGCCATGCCAATTAAGGCTGTGGTAAATTGAAATGCGAGAACATCTGGAACATTACGTATCACCCATTTCTACTTCATCATATGTCTATTGGTCTATTCAGTGAAGAGCAAGAACATCTGGAAGATTATGGATTACCCATTTCTACTTCATCATATTTCTTGGTCTATTCAGTGAAGAGCAAGAACATCTGGGAGATTATGGACTACCCATTTCTATTTCATCATGTTTTTTGGTCTATTCAGTGAAAAGCATTTCCCTGGTGTCTACGTTGTCCATTGCAATATTTAGCATGTAACAGGAATTTGCATGAAACTTCTTGTGTGCTATCCATCGTTATGTATTCCTGAGCCAAGAAAACTGTTTACCACCTTTACTTTTTTTGTCTGCTTTATCACAATGAATTTTCACAGCACTAAAAGAAGTAAACACATTATGGAAGAAGGCCAGGTGTTGCTTAAGTGTTGTTGTTTTTTTAAAAAACTCTCCCATTGATCAGCTAGATTGATCTCCAGTTGGGTTTTGCAGCCTTTTAAAATTGGCTGCCATGAAAGGTGATCTGAAAATATATCAAACTCTTGGAAGGGAAAAAGAATAGTTGCATGGAAGAAATCTATGTTGAATATTGGAGTTCTTTGTGTCTCTGTATTTTCAAGAAATTCTTCTTCATGAATATTTCATGAACATTCATCAGAGAGGAGATCAAGTGGCAGATGTTTTTTTAGAAAGTATGAGGCTAGGTTGTAGAATCTCATGACCCCCTCTATTAAGGACTACAGCAGTCAGGATTTCATAGGAAAAGGGGGTTCAGAATGCACAGGGCATGTGCACAGTTCTTGCTGAAACCTCTGATACAAATTGCCTATGATCTTGGGGTCATGTGGCTATGGCCCATATGATCTACAAATTCCTTTTCCCCTTCAGTTCCAGATTATTGTACTGCACTATTCTCAGGGCATCCTAGCAGCTCATAAAGATATACTGGCCATTGCTGCAAGATCATCTTCAAGGTAAAAAGGCTGAGTCTTTCACTAGACCTCATACTTTTTATGTTGAGACAATTGTATCATCTGAAAAACTTGCTTTATCCTGGATTTCTTTAGCACATATGAACATTACAGAATTGGTAGAGAGGTGCGGCTGAGGTTATTATAGAGTTAATGCTAATTTTCATTGCCAGCAATGAATTGCTGGTAATGTGAAGTCTTTGGTTCTATTTATTCTCTCCTATATTTGCAAATGCTAATTCATACTAAAATATTCTTGAATTGTCCTTGAGAATTGCAAGGAAGTGAGATTTATGATTCCCTCCCTTTTTTCCCCATATCTACCTTCAGTTTTCACCATTCTCATTGAGAAAAAATATAAAATTTGCAAATAGCTACATTACTATTACCTGTGATCAACATGAATGTTCTGTTCCCTGCTCGGTTTTCACATGTTGAAAACATTCATTCACAACGAAAGAAGTTTAGGAAACTGCAGCATGCATATCCTAAAAACTGTATCTCTTAGTTCCATTTTCTATCTCCCTTACCAGCTGTGGTTACACTTTTTCTAATCCCCTGTTTCCACTGTCCATCTGTCACTAATATCCATATAATTTCTAGTCTCCAGTCTCAGTGCTCTTGTTGCTTATGTTCATCTCTATTTCAAGCTGTCATGGAACACTGCCAGAAGGTGCTTGGAAGAAGACAGGAACTCTTACATTTTGAACTGGTTTTGGACATCTAGATTGAATGAAAATCTGTAATGCAAAGTGTGCGATTTTTCTATCCCAAAGGCAGGGGTGTCTTCAGGGGGCTCAACAACATCAAAACTGCAGACTTGATGAAACAGTCAAAACAGTCATTTGTTTTTAAAGAACATCACATACATATATGCATACATATGCACACACAAAAGGGGTGGGGCTTTGATTCTCGTTTTACCTCCCCACGACTCCCTGTCCCTGGCCAAAGGGTTACCAATATGGCTTTACAATGCCTAATAGCTAAGATCTGCCAATTTTTTGGAGAAGAATTGGTTATTATTATTTTCTCTAAAATGTTTCCATTTGAGCAAGAAACCTTTATATACATTGTTGAACTTTGGTTATGTCACATTTTCAGGCTGGTTCACCTATTACTGAGCAGTTATATCTATATATTCAGATCTTGCTTAATATTGTTTGGAGGTTTTTTTTTTCAATGTGTAGATTATTAGCCAATGTTCAAACTAAGAAACATAAAATAATGGTAAAAATATTTTTAGAGTGTAAGTTTAAGACATTTATATCTTAGGGAAAATTGATTATTTTGCTAAGTTGTAGTTATAGCAGATCCAGACATGAAGGATTGACAATGAGCTAAGTGACACATTATTTGGCTAAAAGCAGTTTGGGGGTTTCTCATATTTGAAGTCTCAGAGTCATGGTAGATTGTAATGAGTTGGCTGAAAAAAAGGGGCCTTCAAATGGAGCTCATCTACATAATTGCCTGGTTGGGATTTGATTATATGGTTAATATTTAACCTGGTAGGGAGCTAGATAATTCAGTTTTAGCCCAAGTTAGAGGTACTGAAAAAGCAACCAGAGAATGAAGAAGTGCTAAAGTGGATATTATGGGAAAAGAGAAGTCAGCTTGGTTAATTTCTACGTATTATGCTTTTCTGATATTTGGATCCTGATAGTTGGATTGTTGGTGATTAAAAAAATATTTATTTATTCTTAAATTTGTATACCACCAGAGTATACATTTGGAATATATGCTCCAAATGATCTTTGGATTTGCTTTGGGTGTCTCTCATTTTCTTATTTTGGATGTCTTCAATCTTCATTTCTTGGGACTGGGTGGAAAGAGTTCAGAACCTTTATTTGTTCAAGACAACCTTGGATACAATACACATAAGTGCCTTCTCTCTGAATCTTGTCTTTGCATTAGTGCATTTATTCATCCAGATGTTAAGAACAGTTGTTTTAGCTCTTTGTCATGACCACATCCCTTCCTTGTCATTCAAGATGTCTTTGGGGGTGGGAGTGGGGAACCAGTCAACTGTGATATTGGATCTGCATTGATATCAATAGTCTCTTGAGAAGTTTCCAGAAATCATGGGGGCAATGGCAACAAGAAATGATGCAGGTTGATTATAATTGTTAATGAGTGACTTCTGTTGGCTGATTTATTATGAGCTCTAGGAACTGATTTTTTGCATGCCAATAGAGAAAGATGAGAAATAAGCTCAAATCCAAGCTTATGCTATGATGTTAAGAGAGATAAAGTATCACTACTTCTCCCTTATTGCATTGATGGAATCTTAGCCAATGGTCTTCTTTAGAATAGATAACTCTCTTTTAGTAAATTTTCTATCTGGCTGTTCTGACTAATTTGCACAAGGCTTTCCAAGTTACTCAGATCCACCAATCTTAAGTTTCTTTGTGGGTAAAGTTTAATGTGGAAATTGGCGCTACATCTTGCCAGGATGTAGTTCCAGTTCTCGTCTAGGATTTGTTTGGCCTGTGAAGTTTAAATAAGTAAACCGTTAAGTCATTTTACAGATAGAACTTTGCTTCTCTTGACTTCTACATGAGGAGTGAGTGTGTGTGTGTGTGTGTGTGTGTAAGGATAGTGATGACCTGGATTTAACAAGTTATCAGAGCCTAGCTGAAGGAAATCATTCAACTTTTCTCATCTCCTTTTCAATTAAAATATATACAATGCCAATGCAAGTGGACACCCTAATTTCAATGAAGACTAAAGCTTCCCTGAAATTAGCTCTTGAAACTAGCTACCTGGTAACCCATGGGTTGTTTCAGGTTCAAATGCAATAAGCTTAAAGCAGGATGGAACTTTAGAGATATTCATTACTGAATAACTATTAAGAGAGTTTCTGAGAAAGAGAGAAATAGAAATCTATGTCTCTACAACTTTCCAGAAACCCCAGAAATGTCAGGAAATGTACCACTACAGTAGGCTGATAATTGTACAACACCCTCCAAGGATTTTAGATCTATTTATGCTGAGGCTCAGTATTGGGGGGAGGAGTTGCCATATTTTTATATTTTCCCAATAAGCATGGAGTTAGCAAGAGCACTTGGAAATGACTTGGTATCACATCTCAGCCTATGGGTGGTGGCTTGGTCATAATGTCAGACAGCTAACTCTCTGCAAGTGATATTGTAAGTAAGGCAAAGTCTCAAGCACATTGCATCAGGGAATGCTGATATTTATTGTAAATAACTTCAGACAGCTGACTCTTTGCTAAGAATAATTTAATGGGAAACATTTCTAAATATGCATCCACTCACCTCCATCCCACGCCAAACAACCATGTGCTAGATTATGGTGCTCATGGGGGAGTGGTTTACAATGCTGCAGTCCTCAATGTCTTCTAAATTCTTCTGAGTGCATGTGTGGATGAATTTATAACACAAAGTTTGATAAGTTACACACGAATTGCCTCTGCTGGCTAAGTGTACATATACACACAGACAAACACTTAGAAGTATCTTTCATATGTAAATAGATAAAGAGGTCCAGTCTATATCTACATTATAAATCATGGAGAATGATATTACTTTTTAGGATCACCTGAATTTAGAACAGAGATTTTGTTCCCAAATTTGTTTCTTTAAATTGTGTTTGACCTGGTACAAGATAAAAATGCAAGGGATGTAATGTTTTATTTTGCATTAAAAATATTACAAGTAGCCAACTGAGTATAGTATAGCACAATGATTCTTTTAACGAATCTTTTGTACTTTGGATGCGATTATTTTCATATATGGAGGCACATGAAATTGTACTGGTCAGCATAGCATCTGTAGCTGAAAATGTCAGCTGTGTATTAAACTACAATGATACAAATGGTATGGTTTTGTTTGTTATTTTACAAAATGTAAACTATTTTTTTTACAAAAATATGAACTATTAAAAAATAAGTTTCTCTTCCAGATAAAGATTACATTTATAGCAATGAATGTAATCATATATTTTTTTCAATAAGTTATAATAGTACTTTTTTTAAAAAAACCTGAAATTTCCGACAGCCCCAGGAAACAATAAAGTGATTTTAAAGACACATAGGAATATAAACATATACTGTCTAATCAGGACAGATCAATCTTCCAGATAAAAATGATGTTGTAATGATGAGGAGAATGAAATATAAATCTAAGTTGGCTGATTACAATTAATGTTACATAGATGATTGTGGCATGAATAATAGGGCAAAATTCAATGAATAAGAATTTTGTTTCCTTTTTTGAGAGGGCAGATTTTTAAAGAAAAACCCTACTTTAAAAAAAATATATAGAAAAAGTTACTGGGATGTTCAAGTAAACCGTAACTGTAACTAGATATTTCTTGTCAGGTGCACTAAAACTATTTTGGAAATAAGGTGCTGATGCAATATACAAGGAAGTCTAAATATAAAATTGTCATGCTATCATTTTGCTAATGGGAAGCACTGAATAATTCAACTCTAGTAATATAAGGCAAAATCTATCCTATATCTGTACTTATGATGTTAATTTTCTCCTAGCCTCAAGGATGTGTCTGTGTGTGCATAAAATCCCTTTATTTTTGTTTCATCTGTTTCTTCCTGTAGCATGAAAAATGTAGAGACTGCAATCTGGTATGTTATAGCAATAGGAAATTGCTGTTCACAAGATCTCTAGGCGTGGTTTCTTAGGAGATAGCTGAGAAATGATCTTCACTTCAAAAACTGGCAAATACATACCAGACAGTAAAAAAGAGAAAAGTTAATAAAATAAAAAGATATGCCTGCTACCAAAATGAAAAAAAGGATTCCTTTTGCTTTCAGCTGTACTTTACATTGAACATTTGCTGGTCTATCATCTCTTTTTCCTACCACCTGCCCCCCCCTCCCCCTCAGAACATGAAAATCTCTTCTGGCACTTGACAGAGATGTTCCAACAAACAAGTTCCCTTGAGCAACCTGTCAATTAAGCTTTACTGAGGAGATCAGAGTTTGCAGAACATGTCAGGCACTCTCATAATAAGATACATTCATATTGAGCTTTGTGTCTCTACAGAAAAATGATTCAATTATTGAGAAATTGCTTACATTCAATTAGTACAGGCCTGGTTGACATTGCTCAGTCCAGCATAGAGATTGTCCTGCTTCAGATTACTTCCTAGTAGCTTTAAGGCCAGATCTTGGTTAGTACCCAGAACTTTCTCCAACTTAACACCCTTTCTATGTGTTAGACTGTATAGTCCTCAAATTACTGATAGAGGAACTTATTATGATCAACTGTAGTGCAACATAACTACAAAAAAATTCTGTTTGGGAGCCTTCTATACTTTTTGTGCTGGGTTGTCATTGTACCACCCTAGTACTGTCTGCTTATAATTATTATTGTAAAAAAAAAGAATATATAGAAAAATACATGGAATAAATCATAATACTTTTATTTAATTGATTTAAATAATTCTGTCTCTTTCTCTGTATATAATATCTCTCCCTGTCTGTCTATCTCTGAAACTTTTTTTTGCTCTTGGCATTTACAGTTTTTGAATAAACTCCCTTGGACTTTAGTAACTCTCTGGTTATTGAAAAAAAAATAAAGCAATGTGTCATATTTTCAATGGAGATGAAGAGTATATTTGAAATAAGTTACCCAGAATCCACAGGAAATGTGGTTGCCTCATTTGTATCCAAAATTCATTCATTTCCTTCCATGTCACCCAATCCAATCATCTTTGTGATGACTAATTAGAGCAACTGAAATTGATCAGATCAATCAATTCCTGATAATTGATTAACAATATGGGGGTTGTCCATATAGTTGTCAGTTGTCAGTTCCTCTTTGTACTAATTGAATCCCAAGTGTGAGTGGGCTTCTAGGGCACATCAATTTTTAAAATCCTAATTGTTTTTGAGATATATCAAGTTTTATTTATTTATTTATTTATTTATTTATTTATTTATTTATTATTAATATTTATATATTGCCCTTCTCCTGAAGGACTCAGGGCAGTGTACAGCCATAATAAAATACCCCGATACAAAAGTTAAGAGTTATTTAAAATCAAATTAAACAATTTTGGCTCCCCATTTAAAACTATTTAAAACCATTTAAAATCCCCAAAATTAACATCGAATTTAAAAACCACCCCTTAAAAATCAGGCCAGGCCAGCTTCTTGAAAAAGAAAGGTCTTAAGAGCCCAGCGGAAAGTGCAGAGGTCCGGGATCCTCCGAACCTCAGGGGGTAGCTCATTCCAGAGGGCAGGTGTCCCCACAGAGAAGGCCCTTCCCCTGGGGGCTGCCAGTCAGCATTGTCTGACTGACGGCACCCTGAGAAGTCCCACTCTGTGGGAACATACTGGCCGGTGGAAGGCTATTGGTAGCAAAAGGCGGTCCCGTAAATATCCCCGTCCTAAGCCATGGAGCGCTTTAAAGATGTTAATCAACACCTTGAATCGCACCCAGAAGACCACCAGCAGCCAGTGCAGCTCACGCAGGAGGGGTGTTACATGGGAGCACCAAGACGCTCCTGCAACCACCCGTGCAGCCGCATTCTGGACCAACTGGAGTCTCCAGGTATTGGCTATTACTTTTTTCATTCTTGCAGTGGCCTTGCTATTGCTTTTGTATACCATTGGTGGTAAAATGTAAAGAAACAAAATCTGCATAGCAGGGGGGTTTTTTTGGTGGGCGAGCTCAGGGTGGGGAAATACATTGGAAGTATTGTGACAAACTATATCAAAATATATAGAAAAGTGCAAAGCCTACATAGTAGCTCAGATGACCTTGAATGCTGTAGAGCTGGATACTTGCTCTAGTGTTCTAGAACTTCTCACAGGAAGGTTCACAATACTAATTTTCTCAAGCATCCCCCATATGACCCACACAGCTACAAGTGGAAAAAAAGGGGGGGAAAGAGCAACAAAGATAATACATTAAGATGGACTACTCTGCAAATGGTGAGTTTGAGAACAGGTATCAAATGCTATAGAAGTAGCAAAAGAGACAAACTGACAAGCTGTTGTCAGGTTCCAAACAAAAAGAAAATGAAAGAAACATAGCCAAACACAAACTCGGTTTGTTGCTGCCTGCTTTACTTCTTTTTTGGCACTCACAAATGCAAAAGGAAACTCTTGTTAGGGCTACTCACTCATGCTCCCCACCACCTTTTAAATCATAAGTATCACCCACCACCCAATCACATGCACAGCTCCCTCCCACGTGACCCAGAAATGTGGATGTCTGCATACCTGGGAAGAACCCAGCATCTGCCAGTCTTTGCAGCAGTTGGAGTTCCTAAGGGAGGACAGGTCCTCAACGGATTGGCCAGGCCTCTGTGGAGTCCTCTGACAGCTAAAGAGAGTGGTGGCTGTCTCCTGGTGCCACCGCGCCTTCCTCCATGACATCATCACTGTGCAACCACCTCTCAGCTGTTCGACAGCCATGCAGCTTCTTTATTGAATGGCTGGCTTCTTGGAGGGGTTCCGCTGCCGTTCCACTCATGGGTGGGTTCTACTTACCTTTACTACCGGTTCACAATGGGACCGCGTGCACACGCTTGCTTCACTCATGTGCATGTGTATGCGTCTGCACATGTGTGTGCTTCTGTGCATGTGCGCACACTTCTGCATATGTACAGAAGTTTCTGTGCATGCTCAGAAGCTTCTGTGCATGTGCAGAAACTTCCTGATAATGTCCAAGTCGGTGGGCAGAGCCTCCCACCAGTTTTACTACTGGTTCTTGCGAACCGGTCTGAACTGGAGGCAACTCACCACTAGTTCCGCCGCCGGACATGGTGGGCTTTAATGAGGTGGCATGGCTGGTGGCTCCAGAGGGTGTCTTGGGTTGTGCTGTGGTGGCTGCTGGGCTAGCAGAGGGCTGGCGGTCCCATGTGGTGGCTTTCCCACAGAATGGTAGCTCCGGGCCGGTTGGCACGCTGGAGCTGACAGTTGTTGTGGTTTCAAAGCCATCCATAATGTTCCAGAAAGTGATTTTTGAATAAAAATATATGCTTTCTGTTATTGAGATATCTTTATCTTCTACATGAAAATGAATCAGATTTTATCCTGTAGTAGGGAAAATGAACCAATCACTTGATTAGCAATAATTGTGATTAAGGGTAGAACTTAAACTAGAACCATTCTTCTAATTGGCTTGAACTATATTAGTGCTTGTGATTCTATTCCTCCTTTAGAAATACCCTTATTTATTTCCCTTGCTTAGTTCTGTACGTATGCTTCTATTATTGCTTTGCCCTAGTTGCCATTTTTCTTCCAAAATGAAGAATTCCCCATATAACAATATAGCTGGCTATAACAAAACAAAACAAAAACAGTTTTTCAAAGTGAAAATAGTTGGATTGCATTATGCATAAATATACATTTGGACTAAAATAAAATATTCTTCTATTTCAGTTTTCAGGCACAAAGTAGTGCTTGGAGAATATATTTTTCCCATAACTTTTTAATCATTTAAATATGATATTTTCTAGTTTGGTTCGCTGCTATAGCCATTTATTTCTACTTGTACTTTTTTCTCTGCTAGTTATTATTCTTTCTATTTTCTACTTATTCACATGGCTGATTTTAGCTAGTTAGGGATTTATGCAATTGACAGGAAGTAAACAGGCTACATTGCTGCGGATGAAATTTAGTAAGATGATAATAGCAAACTTGACTGACAGTGCAAGTAACATGCTTTAAATTGGACACAGGGTAATCCCACCAAGCAAGGATCACATATCCGCGTTTAGATCTGGAAGCATTTGTGTGTTGTCAAAAAGGTCCCTAAATACAATAACAAAACTCAATATATTGTATCTCTGAATCAAGAAAGGTTCAGTGGGTCATGCAAGCTAACTGAAGAATAGGTAGCTAAAAACTGAATGAATACAGTATCTCCACAATTCCTATCAAACACCTGTAGTAGCATTTGCTGAGAGTCAGTGACATGTAAATTCAATAAATTAGTATGGTTGATTGCACAGTCAACCACATGCTTAGATTAGAAGTGGCATTTTTATCTACTTATTGAATTGGGATAGGCAGATGTTATTTAATGGTGTTACTACAGGTAACATCCACTATCAATACTTTTTCTTCTTTTTTATTAATAATTTTTAAGACTGGGATGTTATGTGGCTGGTGCTTGTCTATTTGAATTCTAAAGTCCCAGAGCACTTTACTTCTTCATCTTCTATTACTTTGTCAATTTTGAGACCCATCAGTTCTTGCTTGCAGGCAAGTGGTATTTTTTTGCAAATATTCCAATAAACCATTGTTGCTAGTTTGTCATGTCATTGTAATCTTCTTGCAGCAGCCAACTAGGTGGTCCACTGTTTCTTGAGTTGCTTCTCAGAGATGACATTTTCTGTTTGTTGCTGTTTTCTCAATTCTGGCTTTGTACCAAATGAAGAATTAAAAACAGACATGGCAAGACAAAGTTCTAAATGGACAATACACACACCGAAAAATATATCTAGCAGGCAATGCAGATAATAGCTAAGAGCACAGAGTTGAAGAAAGAGACAGAAGGACTAATTCTGGCTGCACAAGTCCAAACCTTAAGAATAAATTATTGTAGTAGTAGTAGTAGTAGTATTTTACAATATACATCTAACATGGAGATATAATTGACACATGCAGTTTTCATATGATACCCACAAATTAATTTCATGTGTGTCTATGTTCTAAGATTTCAAAGACTTGCTTAAATAAATGTGTCTTTTGGACACTGTTTGCTTCATTATTTATTGACCATGGTCTAGACAATAAATATCCTGACATTATGCCACAACCCTGACTGGCATCTTCAGAGGCAAGGAAATCTACTATGCAGACTACAGGCAACAAAGCAGGGAGTGACTGGATATATAGGTCAGGACACCCATACCCAGGTGTCCTGACTACCTTTTAAACTATCTTGTTTCCGAAGATGCCAGGTCATAGATCATGTTTGCTAAACCCTGATGCCCCACACTGCTGAACAGATAATGGCATGAAAACTTATACCAGTATAAATGTGTCTACTTTCTAATAATTCCAAGCTTTGTGTCATGGGCAGATGGTTAGATACTTCAATTAGGCCTGCAAGATTAAGGTTCAAATCTTCAATCCAGAAGCAGCTGGGGCTGGAGACAAGAAGAGGCCCATTCCTTTGAAGGCTTCCTCCTGCTTGGGAAGAAGGATTGTCCCAATATAGCAGGGTCCTTCCTGTCCTGGGAGATCCTTGATTTTGTGGCCAAGATTTAGGAGTGGACCTAGCCACAAAGAGCTGCCACAAAATATTGCAGAGTGTGGTGATCCCATCAGGATCTCAAAAAACCTTTCCCTAACTAAGATAATTAGAGGGCTGGAGACTAAAACATAGGAAGAATGATTGCAGGAACTGGGGATGTCTAGTCTAGTGAAAAGAAGGATTAGGGGACACACTATAGAATGTTCCAGTATTTGAGGGGCTGCCACAAAGAAGGGAGTGTGTGTCACCTTATTTTCCAAAGCATATGAAGGCAGGACAAGAAATAATGGATGGAAACTAATCAAGGAGAGAAGCAACCTGGAATTATGGAGAAACTTCCTAACACTGAGAACAATTAACCCGTGGAATGGGTTGCTTTCAGAAGTTGTGGGTGCTTCATCACTGGAGTTTTTCAAGAAGAGATTGGACAATCATGTTACATATTGATGTCTTACCTGTACCTATACACACACGCACGTACCCACAGGCCAGGCTGCATGGGTTAATAGGT
>JANHZT010003139.1:41483-53055 GCA_032468215.1 Stegonotus admiraltiensis
CAAAGGAATTCCTGACTGCTGGTTTTATTAACTCCTGGCTGACTGTTTGTGTGCGTGTGTGAGACGGGGACAGAACAAGCCAAGGTGGTATTAGCAGTTAAAGTGCTGGACTAGGAGCAGGAAGAACCAAATTCTAATTCTCCCTTAGGGATGAAAACTGGGTGGGTGACCTAAGGCCAGTCACTCCTCAGCCACGGTCAGCATCAGGTACTCTGAAAAATAAAATCCCTTGAGACATTGTGCCTTGATAACTTGGCTACATGAACAGAAGTGAATGCAGTGTAAAACAAGTATTCTCTGTAATCAAGAAGGGCAGACATTAAGAACAACAACTTCCTTGAATATACTTGATTTCTTTGCTTAGCTGGAAGAATGTACATAAACTTAAGAAATCCAATGTTTTAAGATTTTCTGTCATGGAAACTCAGAATCACGTTAAAGTTTAATCAGGAAGGTTCTTTATTCCTAAATGTATAAATAGCCTAAGCTTTGAACCACTGAATTTAAATCATTTTCATTTTTTTCTTCTTTGCTTGTGTACAATCAGCTTGATTAAAGAGTTCATCTCCTCCATTCCTGTTCCTATTTTGGTTGCTGAAATTTTTCCACAGAACTGGGGGAAAAAAGTTATGTTCAAGGGATGATGAGAGATGTGGTAAAGTCGATAGCTTTAGCCATGAAGCACCTGGCTTCTGACATTTTTTAAAAAAAAAGAGTTATAAGGGTTTGTGATTTTAAAAAAAACGATTTTGCAGTAAGAATATCTCAGAATATTGTATGTAAAAGTAACTCTGATTTCACAGTATATTTCACAGGGCATTCTGTCTTGCCTATATGATAATTCTGGAGTTGATTTGCTTTTGTCTTCCCTTAAAATCTAGATTTCTTAAGAGTGGACAATAGAGTCTATATAATGCTGTGCTGTGGAGATCTGGTTGTGGCATAGTGAGAAAGAAACATTTATAGTCTAAGTGGAAATGATAGACAAATGGAGTCAACTCACAAATTCCAGAAATCTGTGCATTTGTCTCATTTTGAGCTGATGATGAATTCAGACACCATTTTCAAGTCTCTCTGTTTGAAGTCCTTTTTCCAGAAATGACATTTCTCACTTTTAAAACATGTTAAATAGGGATGGAAGATAAATTTAGCATAGCTAACGTTATAAACTGGGTGAAAAAAAGTCAGACTGTAGTTTGGCAGTGCAGCATTTGGATTTTAACGAAAGAAATGGTTCACATATCAGCAGCAGCAAAAAGAAAAAGAAAGAAAGAAAGAAAGAAAGAAAGAAAGAAAGAAAGAAAGAAAGAAAGAAAGAAAGAGAAAGAAAGAAAGGGAAATGAGGTTTTAAACTGCACATGTAATCCTGTCTTCATAGATCAGTAAATCTTGGAATTATTTCAGTTGCTCTATTAGGCAAGACATATCAGTGTTAATCAGACTGATTTGTCAAAGTCTACCTACTACTGAGATAGATAGTATTCTGCAGAAGGCATTCCAACATTTTTGTATTCTGAATTGGCAGAGAACATTTATTAAGAAAAATGTCTTCTCCATTCATTTGGCCTCTGAGCTTAGATTGAATATGTTAAATAGCCAAGGAGTGTATGTGTGCATGTGTATAGGTGTTTTAATTTTCTTATTTCTTTTGTGCTGTGCAAGATTCCACACACTTTTCTTGGCAATGCTTTTTGAATTGGTTATGGTTGCTTCTTTCCTAGGGCTGAGAGAAAATGATTGGCCCAAAGTCACTCAGCTGGATCTGTGCCAAAGGCAGAACTAAAACTCCCATTCTCTGGGTCTCTAGCCTGGTACCTTAAGCCACCATGCAAAACTAGCTTTTGTTTTTAACAGAGTAATAGTGTCAACTCTGAATTGAACCTGGCTGAAGCTATCTTGTGCTGCTTCATAGTTGCCATGTATTATGGGGGAGGATGAGGGAGAAATAGCTAGACCATCTCGTAGACAAAATTAAGAGCTCTCCCATGGGAACCAAGGTCATCCCAACAGGTGGTAGTAGTGGGAAGAGGCAGAACTAGTCAATTGAGCCCGCCACAGCTTTGATTGGACAATGTGACCTGTGACACCTGGGGAGGGAAACCATTGCTCTTTTAGTTACATGGTAACCATGGGAAACTTTTAGAGTTGTTTTCACTGGCTGTGCCAATATGAGCCTTGGAGTTCTGATTTCTTTGGATGCATTACTTGGAACGCTGACGGAGTTGCAAGGGATATTTGTTAGTTTGATTTTCACTGGTATCTGGACTCATCGCTGATTCTTTCTATTATTGGACAATCCTGTCCCTCTTACTACCAGCAGCTACCCAGGATGGAATCAAAGCATGTGCAGATTTTTGATTTACCGTCTTCTATCCAAACCCTTGCTCAAACAGGAAACTCTATACCACTTCAGACAAATCTGAATGCCTGATCTCTTCTTAAAAGTTTTAAATAACTTAGTAGCTGCATGCAGGGGTAGGACTCACATAATTTACCTACTGGTTTGCCCAGCACCAAAAATGTGAGCACATAGGCACGCTCGCTTCACTCGTGCATGCCACCTCCATGCATGTTCATCGCCTTTTGCACATGCACTTTGCTTGCACATGCAGCTTCCATGGCTTGAAAACGTGGCTAAATAGGACAGCATGGCACCGGGGCCAGGTCACTACTACCAGTTCTCCTAAACTGGTCCAAACCAGCTGAATACCACCTCTGGCTAAGTGGTATTATAGAGCTACCCAAGGCAAGACCAACAAATTGCTCCCTGTCACTACCTTTAATTCCCTTTCCTCAGTATGTTCTATGATATCTCAGGTTAAATTTTTGATCATAGTCATACTTTCCCTAAGGATATTATTTCAACAGATAAAATAAAATGATGACATTAATTCATTAATTTCAAATCAAGATTGTAGGAAGTGAGGAGAAACCCATTTCAATCTTTTGTTGTTGTTGTTTATGTTGTAAAGGTTATTGTTAAAATATGTTGTGACATTAGTAGAGAAAAAGAGCTAAAAGCAAACCATTAGTTTCATTTCTTTTGTGGCATTAATTCAATTAATTTATACAAAACAAATTTGAACTAAAAATAGCTCATGTTCACTTTCTGTTGCCACAAAGTATTCTACAAGTTTACAGGTTTATCTTCAATTCTTCCTCTGTTTTTATATATGTTGCTTTCCCTTCCCTTCCCTTTTTGTTTTTTGTTTTGGTTTCCATACTTTGCAAATTGAAGACTTTCCTGCAAAATTAATATAAAAGATTTAAATGAGGCCCTAAACTATACTATTCCTAATGGAGTAAACCTTCTCTCTCTCAAGTGTTCTGGACTTTGTGAGAACTGTGTCTCTTTTATGTTTATAAGAATATGTTAAATAATTTAAATAGTATAAAATACTGAGAAATCTATTAATTGTACCATAAATAACAATTAAGCAGTACCCTGTATACCTCTAACATTAACACAAAGATTTTAATAACTCCTTAAACCATGTTTTTCTCAGCAGTTCTCCTCAAAGAATCATTTACCTCAGGCTATCTGGATTCACAGAAGCAAGCTCATATTTCTTCTCATGTGCAGTTTCTGTTTCCAGGAATCCTAACCTTCAAAAGAAGTGAGTGTTACCCAAACGCTTTAAGATTTCATAAAAGAGACTTTCCATGTAGCCAAAGAACAAGACAAAATACCATTTATTTTATTCTAATACATGGTTGAGAGCCCCCTTCACCAAATCCTACTAAATTTGAGGTCTTGCTCCTGGGAGATACGAGCAAAAAATGTCAAGAGTATATGCCAAGTATATGTTCCCAGCAGGGTCACCCAAGATGTGAAGGTCATTCCAGCTGCCCAGCTAAAGAACCAAACACTTATATCGGATGGCAGTGATATAGGAATATTCTAGATGTGGAGAATCACTTTAGTGACAATGGCAAAGACATCAATTCATACCACGTCAGAGAAGGCAATGGCAAATTATTCCAGTATTTTTTTTTATCAAGAAAGCTATATGGATAGAAATTAAAAAACAACAACAACACTATGTGACAGTGTAGACAAGATGCACACTCAGAAGTACTAGCTCTTTCTTCTTTGTAAAGTTACATTAACAGGCTCTCACAAGTTTGCAAATCCATCTCTCCTCTCTACAGCCTCTACAAAAAACTAGGGAGAGATTCTTCTGAGATATTTGCCATACCCGTTTTCCTTCTCAAGGCTAAGTTGCTGTTTATCTGACAGCTACCTACTCTGTCATTCTTCCTTCTGTCTCCCAAGGTCATTCCAAGGTACTATTACATTTTGGGATGACTAAGAAGGGGAAATGACTTGATAATTAATCAAGATTGAGAAAGCCAGTTTGGTACAGAGATTAAGGTACCAGGATTGAAATCAGGAATCCTTGAATTCCACTTTAGGCACAAAGCCAACTGGGTGACTTTGCACCAGTCACTCTTACTCAGCACAAGGAAAAAGGCAAACTCAAACCACTTTCAAACTTACATGGCAGACATCCATTTTAATTATGCAGTTATTATATCATCACTTGTTATCAATCTTAGCCAAAAATAGAATGGGCCTAGCAATTTTCCAATGCTAGATTCTTTGACCTCATATCTTTCATAGCCGTTAGGAATATAATTCCCCAAATTTTCAACATAGCGGGATCAAAGTTCAGCTCACCAATATTTGGAATATATGTTTTAATGGAAACACTGCATGTGAATTACATGTTTGGAGACATTTAACTTTTTGTATGTTCCTCAAAAGCTGCACACGCTTTGATTTCATCCTGGGTAGCTCCTGTAGTAAGAGGGCCAGAATTGTCCAAGACTAAAAAGATGATCAGGGATAAAATGAGTCCAAATGCCAGTGAAAATCAAACTGACAAATCCCTTTACTGAGCTGAAGAGCATGTGGAATGTCAGAATAGAGGAAGAAGTGGTGAATGTGAGTAAAGCAAGACCGAAAACTTGGATAATGGTTAAATGCACAGATTTTGTCTGGACAGTTCACAAGTCTTGGTTCTAAAGTAAGTAATTTATATTCCCTCATTTTGTTTTGGTCAGAGCTGGGGAAAGCGCTGCAGAAGCAATTTGGCTAAATCAGGTTCAACTCTATGTGATGTCCAGCTGCATATTGTCCAAACAATTTTATTTTTCAGTACAAAACTGCAGAGGAGGCTATACTTAACTCTCTGATTTCCAGTTCATTTTGTGTTAAAAACAAGTTTGCTTGTCTTTGGGAGTCCCCAATCTTTTACACTTTATATGAGAAAACAGGAAAAAAATGAATTTTAACTGTATAAATAATGTAAAGCAAAAAGATTAAACAGTGCTTCCTGCTTCTGTTGGTAGGTCCCAAGCTGCTTATTTCTTTTAAGTGCATTGAAGAGGGAATGGACAATTCCCAAACATGGAACAGCCTCTGGGCCTATACATCTAATCTATTATACTTAAACTCTTTGTTTAGAAACCGTCTTTTGCACATGCCTGGTTGAACAGCTGGTTTAATAAGTTTAGTGATGATCAATCTGCACTGAGCACTTGCTTTAAAAGGATATGTCATTACTATTAAAAGGTTCTAATAAATGTTAAAGCTGAAAGCACAATATATTTCCTAGCATTAATCTATCTATATACTACTAAAACTCTTGCCATGACCTTTACCTAGGTGAAATAATGCATCATAGGAAAAGCAATTTTTGAATCAAGATTATGCTAATTTATAGCATGGGTCCAAAATCCAGGACCCATGACTTCAAGGGAATAAAATTTGGGTTACGTGTGGTTGGTTCATTGCTACTGGCTGCTTGTGCATGCACATGATCTTCATTTTTGATATTCTATGACAGTTTCCCAACCAGTTTTATAATCCCTTGCTTTCTGTTCCAATCAGGAACAAGGAATTGACTCATAATGTGACTCTTAAAGAAGCAACAACTGAAGAAAGGCTTGTATGTTTTATTGTTTTTTGGGCCCTTTCTCTGGCACAGAAACATGCAGATGTGTCTATCTCTGTTCAGGAACTCACGACACATACATAGTGCACCATCCTCTCTTATATTTCCTCAAAATGACCCTGTGAGATAGATTGGGCTGAATGTCACCAAGCAAGTTGCTGTGACTGCAAATGGAGTAGAAACTAGATCTCTCTGGGATCAGCCAAATCAATTAACCACTATATCTTAGTCCTTGCCCATCCTGCTTCATTTTTCAACTGTTTCCTACTCTGAAATTGCATGTAGACCAGCTTTTCCTTCAGCTGCTAGAGATCAGGTAGACCAGTACTACCCAACTCTCAAGAAGTCATGTGATCCTATTTTTAAATTGTCCCTGACAACTTCCTACAACTCAGTGGAGAAGTCAGTAGGGATTCTAAATAATTTTGAGTTGAAAAAGGAAACATACAACCTTGTGGTAAAATAATCAAATAAAACAATAAAATATAATATAATTATGCCATGTGATAAGAGATAATGGCATCTCTTGACATCAGGGTCAAGAGATGACACCAAAAATAGCTGCCAACAAAGTTGCTGCAAGGAGAAAGGGTAGAGGACAAAAGGGAAGAATGCATATCTCCAGAGTCACAAGAAAAGACACAGAATGATGAAACAAGAAAATATAGAAGAGCAACTCAAGAGTATGTGGCAAACGCTAATTACTGCAAGAATTTCTCTGCTTGACAATACCCACCTTTAACAACAAGACCTCAACACAGAAAATGTGAGACAAAATGCACAACTGATACGATGTAATATTTCTGCTGATGTTGGTGCCATGGCCAAAGTATCCTGAGTTTCAATTATCTGGAGAAATTGCCAATTTTCGCTACTGGGAAAGATCAAGCTGGGCAATTTGCAACTTCTACCTAATGAACTCTTCAATTTATATAGCAATGATGAACTTATTGTAAATGAGTTCAAGAAGATTAAACTGCCCGTTCCAAATAACATCCTTTAGTGTCAAATAAGTCATTCCAACCAGGAATGGATGGAATCCTTCTGATTGTTGAAGGCCAAATCCATCATTACATTGATCATTTAATGCCAAACCACAAGAAGCAAGTCAAATTTATTCAAATATACTTCATGGATTGTCAACACAGCATAGAATTGAGAATGGGTGTACTCCTTGATGATGGAATTCAATGTGATATAGTTGAATTACTAGAGAAACTAATATGGCACTGAAACCCATACATTGTATCCCTTGAACTTGCAAAGAACAAATTGGACACATGCTGCTGTCATTGATCTTGAACAGAGTCCAGCATTTGAACATGAGAGAAGATTTAATGCACAAATTGCCAACAAAGTTGTTATTATGCCAAACAACACCTAAACTGAACCAACATCACTGCAAATTATGTTGAAAGAATGAAGAAGTGATTTATTACAAACAATTTCAGAATTCCATTGCTCCTGTGACAGTTTTCAATACATACTTTTCAATACATACTTTCCTCTTTGAAATGATGACTGCCATCATCAGTTCCAAATAATGAACAACAAGACACTAATGACAATGTGTTATTATGCCTATCAAATAATGAACCATGAGTAATAACTTTCTAAGAGGAAGTCTATTGCAACAATACATGGTTGATGCTAAGACTGAAAACAAGAGGTGAGTTACTTCCAAATCAAACAACCTCGAGATCAACAATAAACAGAAGTCTGACTAATTCCTTGAATAATGATTATTTTAGAAATATTGAAAAGTGCATCATCCTTTCTTCAACATCTGCTAGCAGATGGAATGATAGAATGATGTCAAGATGCCTTAATGGAAGCATGGCAATGATTTATTTTTATTTATTTTATTTTTCATTACACTGACACATAATCTAAACTGGCCAGAATTATGAGAGCATTTTTTTGAATCAGGAGCCAAATGATTGGCCAAATTTAATCACACCTGTTTTTTAAAAAAAATTATTCACAAGAGCATTCAACTTGAAGAGAAAGTTGTTCGTGAAGTACTTCACTGGAATACATTTTCTCTTTTGTAAGTGTATTGCTTATATGCTAAGTATACAATATAAAAAGTGGAACCTGCACTATCTGCTGTGGCTTATGAAATATCCAAGCCAATGCCACAAGATTATGATACGTTTTGCAAGCTGAAAAACCAGACCCAAATAAAGACCTAGAGCTGCATAAATTGGTACTGAAGCACATGTTCTATGGTCCATATTGCAGCAGATGCATTTGAAAAAAATGGTGCATGTAGCAAGAGGCACCCAAAGTCATCCAAAGAACATAAAATGTGTGGCAATGATTCATATACTACCTACAGGAGACATTCAAAAATGAAAGGCTATGAAGGACATCAAGCAGGACAACAGTCAAGCTTTAACTTCTCAAAAGGCGACGCCCTTTCAATTTTCCACTTGTTCTGCATCCATTGGAATGCTAGTTTGTGAATTGTTTGGGGGAGAGAAAAAGAAGCACAAAGATGGGTTGGGAAAGACAAATGGATTCCCACTGCTGGAATACAAGATTTCACATTCAAGTTTTCCTATTTCTGTAATGTGCATGCATAGATTTGTCCACCGTCTTAATTTATTTCTTATTCTTAATTTATCTCTGGAATATCTGTGTAGGTATAACTCCTGTTTCCTGTCATTCAGAATTCCTCTTTTTTATTATACCTTCTGAAAGAGTGTTAAATATACATGTATTATTCCTGTACCCAATGGTTTTAAACATTGTATTTGAAATACTACAAAAATTGGAATGAAATCCTGAAGCCAGCAAACTAAGAAAAACTTGGTTTTGAATAAAGAAAGCATAATGTTCTAGATTAGAAAAGTTAAATGCAGATAATTGGAATATTAATTGAGAAGTCTATGTGTTTACTTATGGTATGGGATAGGATTTTTCTAACCATCATTAGTAATTCTCCAAACAGCTGTTGCCTTCCAGAATACCAACAGCAGAAGCTGTAATTAAGGCTGTCCACAAGGGGAAGGTGAAAAAGAGGAGGTGGTAGAATAAAGATACAATTATATACATTATTTTAAAACAATGTGCATGCTGATTCAACCTTATTCAGTGTGAATCAGCCATTTTGTGTCACTAATAGTTTCCTTTTTATTTGCCTGAACTTCTAAGGCAGTAATGGTGAACCTTTTTGGCACTGAGTGCCAAAAAGGTTGCGCGGAAATATTGCGTGCATGCGAATGCGCTCATCGGGACTGTGCTCTAGAAAAGCCAAACTTCTGCGTTCTAGTGTGCATGTGTGCCTGACAATCATCTGGCCAGCACACATGCCACGCGAGCGAAGGGATTGTGTTCTGGAAAAGCCAAACTTCCAGGTTCTGGTGTGCATGCGCACATGACAATCAGCTGCCGGCACGCATGTTGCACACCGATTTTCGGCACTGCTTTGCGTGCAAAGGATAGCTGATCATCACGTGCACATACATGCCAGAAACCTGGAAGACAAACAGGCAAGGCTGTGTGTGCCAGGTGACATGGCTTCTTGTGCCACTGTGTATAGTCTATATATGATTATTTATACAGAAGGAAGTTGAGTAGGACCTACTCTCATAACGGTGCCTAGCACTGGTAGAAAACCTATGGCTCCCCAAACACTACTGATCTGTGCAGCCCAGCCAAACATAGTCATTGATAAAGGATTTGAGGAGCTCCACATGCTATTGGTTCTTCAATCTTGTGCAAAATTCCAGAGCTGATGAAATCTGGCAGTTTATTTCTACAGGTGGAACCATTTTCCTCCACAGAAAGAGGAACATTTGGATTTTACCTTCAGTGGCATGATTTACATATGACTTAACCATAGTTTGCCTTATGCAATTTATCTAAAGCAGTTAAATGCTGCTGTAATCTTTGGATCCCCACAACAGCAAATAGTCTTTTTTCAATCGATTTTAACATTTACCATCAAGCAAAATGAAGATTACACAGGGCACCTTTTAACAAGTTTGATGTTTTTAAGATTATTCTTAAGGCCATGATTTTTAGGGCTATTCATAATAAAATCAGGATTAAAGACAATTATTTGGGGTCCTTAAATCTTCACACTAGATATAGTGTAGAAATAAAACCTCAATTTAAAGAGGGAATTAAACTTGTCAGGCAGGCCAAGGTTTTCTCTATCCATTACAGTTAGATCCCTGATGAAAAATATGGCTTACTCTCTCACATTCATGACCTTTAAGGCTTTCACCAAGTATCATTAGCATGTCCATCCCATAGTTGATAATGTGTGGCTAATGAAAACCAAGGTCTCTTGGGATTCCATAATTTTTTCCCTGTACACTAAAGATCATAGATCTAACTATCTGGGAAGGATTGAGAGTGAACATGTTCTTTTAATTTTATTTAGTTATTTATTTATTCTTAATATTTATAGTGGAGGTATAATAGTGGGAAAATAAGGATTTTACCCCTCAGATAAATTTTACAAGTGAAAGGAACCATGTATGAATGTATTGTTTCTTCTCCCTCTCCTCCCTCCTTCTCCCCTGCCCCTTCACAAGGTTTTTCAGGAAATGTTGTAGAACATTGTGGGCAAAAGAAGGTGCTAGAGTTATTGACAGTGAAACGTCTTAAGGCTGACTCTTTCCGAATGGCTTTTTTCTTTAAATCATAAAGACGTCTTTACCCATCTAAGAGTTTTTGTCATCTGAGATCTCAATGACAGATATGTCTGTAGGGAAAAATGTAAAGATTCATAAGAATCTTATAAAAGGATGAAGATTTATTACACAAAACAAAGGGAGATCTACAAGTAGAGCTGAGACAAGGAGCAATGAAAGTAGAAAGCCCAATGGAATAAGGTTGACAACTAGAAAGAGGACTGTAAGATACACTGTACTACTATGCAGCTTTAATTCACCTCATGGAGATGATGTGATTCTTGTAATTTAATTTAATTTTTAAAAAATGTTTAATTTTATGTAGATGCTGCCCAATTCCAAAAATCTAAAGTGATTCATCCTGTCATGCCCCCGTTGGAGCCTGAATCTGCGGAGGAAGACAAGCCAAAACTGAAGCAGACAGAGATCAAGGTTTCGTTGGCTTGGGAGGAAAATGGGGAAGAACAGGCCCTGTCAGGCCTTTTAGGATTGGGATGGCTTGTAGGCAGGGAGGAAGGGAGGAAGGTTGACCAAGAGAGTCTAAGCAGTGAACATGAGAGACAGAGCTCAGGCGATGAGCAACGACCACCCACTCCTCATCCTCGAGCACAGAAAGTGGAGAGAAGGCAAGAACAGCATAGACTGACTCAACTACTCGGGAGGAGAGCACCCCACCCCTCTTCACAAGGCACACCTGGGGACTGAAACTTAAGGAGATGCTGTGAGGAGAGGCATTTGTCGGGAACAAACACTGAATTACCAGAGTGTTGAATGCCGACATTTGAACTTTCCTGGATTCCTTGCATTATTTCTGGATTTCTTGCTTTGAAACCATGGTACTCACAATGTTGGGCTGGACTATTTGCAGCTATCTGGCAGGGCTGAGGAGAAAGTTCCTCTCAGCTTCGCCCCTCTTTCCCTATCTCCCCCCACCCCACCCCACCCAAAAAAAAGCATTGGGCA
>JANHZT010003139.1:97864-110067 GCA_032468215.1 Stegonotus admiraltiensis
AATCTATCTAAAAATTTCCCCAAAAAACCCCTCAATCCCCTTTTTGCGACATGCCACCTCTCGGGGCTCCAAAGCCCATCATAAAGGTAGGCCTTTATGGTAACTTGGTTACCATAAACTTGGTTACCATAAACTTGGTAAACTTGGTAACAAGGCATCTTATCTGAGATTAGACTTTTCTCTCAGGCACCAAAATGTGGCTGGTTATTTAGAAATTTTATCTGTCAAATGCTGCCATGCTTGAGTGGCTATTAGCTTAATTTTATTTAAGTACTATGATTTGCTGATTTGTCACCCTCATTTTATTCCTTTTTCTTTTTTTGCCTCTGAGCATTTCCTTTCTTCACCAGAAGAATCTTCTTATGACAGAAAACATTTGGGTTTCATATGCCACTTTGTCATACATAAGTAAGTTAAAGTACCTTCAAAATACATGACTCATGAAACAAAGTTCCAGAATGGATGTCCAAAGCTTAACATACCTATGAGTCTTTATCAATGATTTCATACCTATGAGTCTTTATCAATGACTTCATGTTTTCCTACTATCACATCCTAATATCTCCTCCTCCTCCTCCTCTTCTTCTTCTTCCTCCTCCTCCTCCTCCTCCTCCTCCTCCATCTCTATCTCCATTATCTTCACAGATTAGTTCCTTTCATGACCTGAATTTAGCAGGTTTAGTCAATAATACAATCCTCTGTACTACTAAAAAATCAAAACATTGCATGAACATATGTATATCATACTGAAGGGAATTTTGTAAATTCAATATACATGTGGGTTATCTCTTTTGATAGGCACCCAAACCTGAAACACTAGCTTAGACAAGGTTAACAAATAATTTAATTATTTTATTGAAGGAAGAAAATAGTAAAAGAGAACGAGATGGTTCTAGCATAACAATAATTAGAGGTTAACAGATCTTTTTTTTATTTTGTGGAGATTGATAGATTTGTAGTGAATCCTAATATAGGAAACTGATAAATAATCAAATATTATGTCTAATTTTGGCAAACAGTAGACGTTATGTTAGATGAATACTTACTGTATATAAGAATTTGATATTTATGATTGTTAAGCAGCCATTAAGGCTCTGGAAAAGATTTTAAATGCCATGATGTATCTATACCTATAAAGATTAGGATCATGTAAACTATGGTATTAAGCTATGTAAATTAGACTTTGAAGAAGCAGTATAGGTAGAATATTGACAGCTTTGGAATTTAGTATTGTAGAAGACTCCTGAGAGAACTGTAGACAGCCAAGAAAACAAATTGATGGATCATTGAACAAATTCAGCCTCAAAGTTCTCAATGAGGCACCAATGATTGGGCTCAAATTATCCTAATTTGGACACATTATGCAAAGACCCAGCTCTCTGGAAAAGGTTTTAATGATGGGAGGAGTGGAATGAAATAGAAGAAGAGGGCAATCAGCAACAGGTTGGATAGTTTCAATTCAAGTGGAGATGAGTGCATTGTTGAGAGAGTTGAAGAATAGGTGATAGATTGTCATGGAGAAAATGTGATTGTTAGGAGTAAAAAAAAAACCCTTGATATCACATAATTAATTAATATAAGATAGCATATGAGATTGGCTTCTTTTATTCTGTTATAAATATTGTGCATATTTCACCTAGCATGCTTGTTTGTTTAGTATTCTGATCACCAGGATTGTTCTTTATATAGAAATAGGTTAACCATGATATTTTCTAATGATGGTTTTACTTAGCATAGTTTTTGATGAAGATGACACCAGTCTGAGTGTAATTGTTTAATTTAATCCCTCTTCCATCATCTCAAATCCAAGTGTTTTTATTTCACCTTTCTAAAAATCATCTTTCCTAAAATAGCAATGACAGATAAAGTTGAATATCTTTTTAAAAATGAAAATCACCTTTAAAAAATAAATTGGAAGTAAGGAGTTCTGAATAACTACACAAGTTGTTTTTTTCTAGAGGCAAGACTTTTCATTTCATTCCCCTCCTGCCCCCCCTCATCTTGCTATAGATTAAAAATACAAGAAAGCTTTAAACGAGCACTTTCAAAGTGAAGGTCAGAAGTGGCCTAAACAAAGAACGCAGCAGGAGAAATTATACTTCTTCTGGCCATAAAAATAATTAAATGCAATAAACCATATTAGAATGTCATTAAAGATGTTCCTCAAATGAACAAGACCAAAGGAAGGCTGAGTTGAAAGTGAACCACTACAGTATTTCCAGCTTGAGAAAGAAAGACCTTCTCACAGTAGTAATCTTGGGATTTTTTTTTACAATTTGAAACAGATAAAGAAAATGAAAAATACGTTCTCATTGAAGTCTGTATGTGACTCTTCTGAATGTCAAGAGGGCTAAGACAAACTAGTGAATATGCATACATGGAGAAAAGAGTATTTTGACATAATTTTTAATATTTCTATGGTCTCTTTGGAGATTAGAAGTTCAGCATTAAATACATTAAAATTAACTAGTCTGAAGGAAATTGTTAAGGTGATGGAAAAGAAAAATAACAATAATTCATAGAAACTAGAACAATCAGAATCATGTGTGCATGGAACATAAATTCCATAGATATAAATAAGCTAGAAAGGCACTTATTTTTTAAAAAACCAAGAGCAAGGTCCAGTGATTTCCCTAAAAATTGTATTTACAAATAAGAAGGGTCCCTCTTGATTGATGAAATGGTGTGAGGATGTTCTTGATCATTCATTAAGCCATACAATCCTAATTAATATACCTTCCTCTAGATTTATCCAGCTAGTTGCCACACTGTGTGACTTGTTTGGTTTGATATAATTCCAATAAGGTCCATTATTTTGTTGATTCTCTGAGCTTTCTATATTCTGTTTTTCCTGTAAAGTTATATGTAACATAAACTGAAGTGTGGCTAAAATGAACACAGACACAATTGCAGAAACCAATAAAGAAAAATGATGTCTACTGTAATTTATATCTGTAGATTCTCTTTTCCAGAAATCAATATATATAGGTTGGCTTTTATTTGTGAAGAATAAAAAAGCCATTGTGTTTTTACACTTGATATCCTTTTCTGTCTCCAATAGATGGCTTGATACTATGTTTGTCTGGATATGAATCCTCCATGTCATATTTATTTATCCGTAAATATGTACCTCTTACATTTTTCTGGTATTGTATGTAGGTGCTTCACTGCTAACTATGATTAATTGGTGAATGCCGTAATAAACAGGGGGAGAACAAAAGTTTATGTGTTTTTCATCTGACGAAAGGATTCCTGTCACAGGATTATTGATAGGAAGAACAATAACCAACACATATTGAACACTTGTATTTCATTTCTTTTTGTAGCCAATGATTTTCCTCTGTCTAGAGCTGTATCTAGATATTCCTATCTTTCTTTTTCTGAACACGGTATGAAGGTGAGAGAATTAAAGAATAGATTTAAGTAATAATATTGACAACAGACACAAAATACTTGTTTTCATTCCTTCATCACAGACAAAAACAAGGGATCTTTCAAATAATATATTGGCTCAAATATATGTGGTAATTGAATTTACAAGCCAACCATCAAGTCATCTTTGGCAAACACTCTATGCAATCATTCATTTGCTCACATGTATGTAAATTAGCCAAGAATTAATGACATGCTTGAGTTTCAGGAAGCATCTTTCATTCACTTTTACAAAGGTAACAATATCCCTTTTTTCAAATATTTACTCTGAACATGAAGTGATATTTTTCTGTACCAATCATCTGTTGAAAATATATTCAGCCTTATGTAAAGTTGTGAATTCTTTTTGGAATCCTGAGAAAATGGATAGAATTCTCAAAACTATCAATTTAGTTGATTTCTGGAACATAAACCTTCCCCACTTGTTAGGGTTCACTCAGCTGATTGGGGTCATTCCCTTCTGATGTTGTAAAAAGTTAGGGGTAATTTCTTAATAAATCATTTTTAAGCTTTTGTAAAGTGTTAGTTTCTCCATTGATTCTCTTTCTTCCGTCCTGCAAATTCTAAATTAAGTGATGACATGCAGATTAACAGAAGCTATATATTAGATAATATCAATTGGGCAAATAATTAATAACATCATCAAAGAGAGAATACTATAGCAGCTTGTTAAAAAATACCAGCTTCCTGGTATTATTCTTAAAGTGTTTATTGAAAATTGTCATGTTTCAGCTCAACTATGCACATAACATTTAACCAGTCGTTTTCAGCTCAATGAGTGTCAAGCCTGGGTAATAATTATGACTGATTCCTAGCAAGCCTCAGATGGGGTACTTTGGAGACCTCAGTTTTAGCTCCCAGTAATTAGTTTTTGGGGAAAAAAATCATGCCTTTTTCATTTTAACTACTTTTCCTATATGCTGTCAATTGCTTATTAAGTAAGTACTACTAACCTTAAATTACTTTGCTGTGAAGATTTAATAACATTGATGCTATGCCAGACACTATATTAGACACATTATATTAATCTGTGTACAGATTATTTTAACTGCAAATATTCTTGAAACATTATTTGCCTCATACAGAATACTAGAATTGACTCAAGCCATTCACTGAATTCATTGGTTAAGTTTTAACCATCCCTTGATGAACTGTATTCTATTAAGAGAAAGCTTCCTGTCCCACAGAACTACTGTAAAAAAAAATGTAGACAATCTGTTTCTCTCCTGAAGGTGTGAAGCACAACAATTTGTCCTTTGGACGTGACAGCATTTGCTATCCCAAAAGGCAAGACATCTTTGCAAATATTCATAGGCAGTACTTTCTAAAGTGCTCAGAAGCATCTGCCATCACAAGCTACACAATCCCCCCCTCCTCTTTCCTTGAGCCTGGAAAAACATGTGATCAAATGAGTAGAATTTATGGCAGAGAATATGGTGGACACTAGCCAAGTATTGTTGGATGATTTTGGCCACCACAGAATATGGCAAAAAACAGCAGTGCTGATATCCCCAATAGGAATTTGATTTTATTTTCATCATTATTGCTGGAATATAAGACTCGAAGGCCTGGTTCCCTAGTAGAAATAAAATGAATAACATTATCAATCCTATCAGAGAGTACTGAACCATACTTAACTCTTAAGCTTGACTTAACTTTCTTTCAAATTTTCCTTAAAATAAGAAAAATAAGGCCAAGCCAATGAAGGTCCCAAAATTGTTCCCTTTCTTCTTATTCATCCTTGCTTCCCTCCATTCCCATACAATTTTTGTCCCGGAGCTACTCGCATGAAATGTGACGGTGCTTTTGTGATTCCTGGAAATGGTTTAGTTCAGCCAGTTCCAAGGGAAACGTAGACAGCTACACAGCTCAGTCTGCTGCATTTCAATAGAGATTTGGTGGCCCACCTCGATATCCCATCAATATTTGTGAAGAAAGATGCTTTTTGAAAAAAGAAGCAGCAACATTGCAAGCTACAGCATTACCATGATATTTAATGCCAGCTAAACTACTGCATTTGAGTAGTGTCAGCTATGTGTAAATCAACATTGCAAACCACATGATGGAACCACTTTAAACTATTCTTTTAAAAAAAAGTCTTAATAGACAGAATGATTTGCTGCCTTTTGTCATGACTCACTGGCAGCATTCTTGCCTGCATCATGTCCATGTATTAACTTTTATGGTTACTTTACATTGCCTTTTTTAAGGCAGAAGAGTAATTTACCCATTTCTTAGTCATACAGATTAAGTCTAAAAATAGATATACCACTGGAAACTGATACATTGATGTAACAAAGGGTCTTGCATCACCAAGAATGGTTTATAAATTAAAACCATAGGGAAAAATATAGAAAACTTTCCTATTATAAAGTGCCTAAAATAACTAGGAGATATTTTGTTGTAGTTAGACAATTTATTGTTTATTTTGTTACATGAGTTTTATCCTTGACTAAGTAAGTGCATCACATATGCATATACCCCATGTTCACAATCAGTTCACAACCATTTCTTTTCATCCTATATCCCAACTCTTATCTAAAAACAAATCCATCAATCCTGCTGTCAGCAGAAAGTCTCATAAAAACCAAAGCAAGATCTATTTCCCACAATAAGCTGTTTGTACTTTATAATTAATTCCAAAATATTATTGTGAAAGTTTCAATATTCCAATTTTATCTGGATCCTTAGTCAATTTGATAACATATTCCAATCAAATACTAAATACATTTCAAATTCTTTAAATTCTTAAACTTATAATTGATCCCCCCCCCACTTCATTTGGAATTAAAGGCAGACTCATCCACTAGTTTTAAACTTGTCATTCTGAAGGTCTCTACTGTACTTAGAAATAGCTGATGAGTAATTTCCAAAAGTGATTAGAAAGTGAGATTTGTGAACCTGGTGTCCTTTAAAAGTCTGCATCATGGTTGTGAGTATGATGGATAGCCTGTCATATCCTGGTGCTCAAACTTGCAAAAATCATTCTCCTGTGCTCTCTTCATGGGAAGTAGCCATCTGGAGCAGATGTGGGCAATATCTCAGTCTCTTCTTATCAGAGTGACTACTGACTGGTTCTTTGGTCTTTGCTCCACTTTCACAAAGCTATCTTCACTTCACTATATCTCTCCTGGAAGCCCACATTACTCCATCTTCTGAAGTATACACACCACAACCAGATCCTGTGAGATATGTTCATTTTCTGCTCCTGTTGCAAATATGTTAGTTTTCTACTCCTGCTGTGTAATACACAGCCGTAGTGGTAGTCTGTCCTCTGGTTTGCCCAGAACATGCAGAGAAAATTTGATACAAGGTTGTATCTTACTTCTATAGTGTGGAAAGGAGTAAATATTTAATTTAATTGTGATATTTTTAATCCCACCATTTAAAACAATAATAGATATTTTTTCTCTATTCCTTCTTTTCCTTATCACACTTCAGAATCATTTGTTGAGACCGTTTCTGAACTATGGATGCAGTTTATAAGATATGACTAGGTAGCAAAATAGTAAAAAATGATGACTATAATGGTTTTCAATTTTTTCTAGTTCTGTACTTTGTGCAGGTTCATTGAATTGGAAATCTACTATCACCTCTTACAATACTAGACAACACAGTATCAACAGTAGAGACCTTCAAGTGTCTAGGTTCTATCCTATCTCAAGACTTAAAATGGACACCAAACATCAAAAACATCATCAAAAAAGCACAACAAAGAATGTTCTTTCTGCGCCAACTCAGAAAGCTCAAACTGCCCAAGGAGATGCTGATTCAGTTCTACA
Organism: Stegonotus admiraltiensis; assembly: GCA_032468215.1. Taxonomy (NCBI): domain Eukaryota; kingdom Metazoa; phylum Chordata; class Lepidosauria; order Squamata; family Colubridae; genus Stegonotus; species Stegonotus admiraltiensis. The sequence continues at coordinate 105,079 of JANHZT010003139.1, forward strand.
GAGGAATTATTGAGTCTGTCATCTGTATCTCTATAACTTTCTGGTTTGGCTCTGCAACCCAACAAGACAGACACAGACTTCAATGGATAATTGGAACTGCAGAAAAAACAATTGCTACCAATCTGCCTTCCACTGAGGAACTGTATACTGCATGAGTCAAAAAGAGGGCTGAGAAAATATCTACAGACCCCCTCACATCCTAAATTGTTTCAACTTCTACCCTCAAAATGACACTATAGAGCACTGTACACCAGAACAACTAGACACAAGGACAGTTTTTTCCCAAATGCCATCACTCTGCTAAACAACTAATTCCCACAACCCTCTTCCTTGTGTCTTTTCCACAATTGACAGAAATGTGGTGAATATGGTACTCACATGAAAAGAAAGGGCAAAAGAAGGGAATGTTATATTACATGATCGAAATATTGTGTAACATAGATAGAAGGCACTTAGAGAAGAATATTGGGATCTACAAAAACCATTCTTTTCTATCACAGAAATTAATTTTGTCATTGCTTTAGTGTTAAATAAAATAACTTCCTACTACTATGCTTGCAATTGAATGAAATAATAAAGATTTGATTGTTGACTATAGATTGGAATATAGATTGTCAATATTTTTGTCAATTCACCTTTGCTTTTGAATGAGAGAAATGAATTCAGATTGCTTCCATGTATGACTTGACTGACTTGCATTCACAAAGCAGTTGGAGATGTGCTTGTAAAGGTTATGCTGATAATGCTGCACATAGCCCAGAGGAGATCGTTGTTAGAAGCTTTGGTGAGTTATTCAAGGAATGGTGATGCAGGGCTAAAAATCTCCTCTCTTCAAACAGCTAATGATCCCAGAGAAGATAAACAGCTGGTGATGACAATAGCTATTGAAAAGGAGAGTTGCACTGGGATTAATTACCAAGTTCAACTATTAATGTTTGTTATCAATTGTGTAATTGTTCTGGATGTTACATCTCTTAAATAATGCGTGCTTTGGATCCATTTTCTGGATTGAACAAGTTCTAAGATTACCAATTTCCAACACATTTTAATTTTGAAGCAAATTAACATAAAAACGCTAAACTATTGTAAGCAATGAATAATTTTCTGAACTATTAAAAGAATTTATTTACTGGACAAGTTGAATGTGCAAGACTTCTCAAAATTGTAATTCCTTCTGAAGATTTTCTAACCAACAAGTTTCAAATTTTTATCTACAACACTCTCATTCCCTTCCGTCCTTCTTTCCTTCCTTCTTTCCTTCCTTCCTTTGAAGATTCCTATACATGTGTTGAGATCACTGGTGGTTAATTCTTAGGAAAAGGTGTGCAGGATTGCAACTTTAGGATATAAGCAGGCAAACTTTCAGACAAAAGCTATGCAAACCAAACTCTTTCTAAATTAATAACGGGTTAAATAGATGCTTATTAAAATACTGGTCAATTATATTGAAAATTCTATTAATGATTAACACTGAAAGGAAATTATCAATTGTCATCTGAAATACCAACATTGAACAAACAATTATTGCATACTGTACTTATAAGGAATAATTGTATCTTGTTACTATTATATGATAGATGTCTTTTCAGTATGTTATCAGATATGTTATCCCTTTGTCCTACAAAAAGCTTAAGCATTACATTTCAATTTTATAAAGATTCAACACACATTTTCAAGAACAGACTTTAAACTTTTAATTTGCTGTAAGTTTATTCATTCTCTGGCAACATTAGGTTCTTCTTTAGTCTCTTATTAGGATGTTCTTTTTTGGGTGGTTTTTTTTTTTTTAGAAAATTATATCATTAGGATAAAAGGCATTTTTAGAAGTTTTCCTTTTACTGACCTGTTCTGGCCTGCACTTTTTTTTTTTTTGCATAATTGTTTAAAACATACATTTCCAGAACCAAAAATTTTAGGAAGCAAGTTCTTAATAGAAACCTTACATTTGCATATGTCTCACAAATGCATACAATCTAAAAGAACACAATAATTTTATCAAATCAGACCAAAGGCCTAAGCCTAGCAAATTTGATTTTTAAAAATTCTGATGGCAGCTGATGGTAGCAAAGAATTAGAGGCTGGCAACTGTTGGTGCTCATCTGATGGTTGTTCAGATATTTACAGCTCAGACCTAATACTCTTAATCTAGTTAAACATTATTGGCTAAAAATAGGCATATGAGAAGGCCATGAAATGCATCCAAAGCAATACTCTTATTCCCCACGATTGCTTTCCAAGAATTGCTTTTCAGAAATTTTCAGCCCCTGATTCTGGAATGTGTTATATAGTCGTCATAACTAGCAACCTCATCGCAGTTAGATTTCTCTGATCAGTTTTAAATTTGTAAAATCATGTAAGTTTCAGTGCACTTTATCGTGACAATATGCAATTGTATTATTCTGTGCCATGTGTAAAACATTCTTTTGTCTGTCTTGCATTGCCCACCATATAATTTGACTAGATGTTTCTTATTTTATTATGAATGAAAGATAAAAAGCTGTTCAAATGTTATGCACCAAAATACATTTATTTCAAATACAGGAGACTAAGACTAGGGCTGGACCAGCTGTTAGCCCTGAAAGCTCTCCAGGTGATTCTGGACCTACCATTCTTTTGCAACCCAACCTATCTCCCATGAATATTATTATGAGGGAAAATAAAAGCCTGAAGGCTAGGAAGCTGTTTTTATTTCATATTATGCAGAAATATACCCCCCCACACAAATATGTGTATATACATGCACATACACATGTACATGCAGACACACACAAACACACAAACACACTTTTCTGACCTAGGCTTCCTGAGACAGTAAAAAGCAGACAATTAGTCCCAAAAACCCTCTTTTTATTTCAACGGCCGTGAATTCAGTTCATTCACAGCCCATGACAAGTCACAAATAGTTTGTAAAGAGTCCAACAGAAGTCTGCCACAGTCCTTCGGAGTAAGGCTGATAAGCACCCGCCTTTATCTCCTTTGACACACTGCCAAAGACCTAATTGGCAATTAGCTTTGCAAGGCCACACGGAGCACAGAGTCAAAACTGAGCTTCAAAATTTAAATTTAGAACAGCATGAACAAAGTTGCTTCCTGCAAAGGCTCATGTGCCTTTGCTCCTCCTTTATGTCTTATGGGAGGTGCCAATCATCTCCAAGCCTTACTCCTGAGTCGCCCCTTTTGTCTTAACTGTTCTTGCCTTCTGGCAGCTCTGCACATGCGCACACTGGGAACAGTCTCCCCTGTTCCTCTGCCTCACTGACATCAGATTCTGGAGGCTCCGGGGTCAGCACATAACTTCCAGATGGCCCTGGCCCCATTTCTGCCTCTGACACAGAGCCCTCATCCGAGCCTTCCCCATGGACTGAGCCCATGTTCCCCCCTAGCCTCCTCACTGTCTGACTCTGCTGCCGGCAGACCACAACACACACATATACTCTGTGTGTGTGTGTGTGTGTGTGTGTTTGTGTGTGTGTATTACATACCTACCTACCTACATACATACATACGTACATACATCTTCCTACTTCATTAAAGAATTTGTTTCTCATGCTTGTATTTGATAAATTCAATGTGAAGCAGTTCATTGACATGCTATGAATACATTATTTCTTTTTTGGAAAGGCTTTTGCTTTTATTTTGCAAAAAAAAAAAACTCAACAGGGCAGGGAAGCACTATAAATATATAATTAAATTCTTACTGAGGCTGCTGATTTACATGGCAGAGCTGCTATGTTAAATTTAGGCAACAATAATGACACAGTTGGAGCGTGCCAAGAAAGTGAAAGCATATGCTAATTTTATGGAAGAAAATGGCATGATTAATCATTTATTCTAAAACCCAGTAAGAAGAAATGATTACCGCAGTTCGTAAGGGAAGGTCACACTTGAACTTTGGGTAATATGCTAATGACATTTGAAAGCTCTTAGTACAATGTCTGTGCTCCAAATGGACCTGTAAAATGTTGCAATTATTTCTCTCTCTTTCTGTTGCTTTTGTTTTCCAATTTATTTCCATGCATGAGGAATCCTAAAGTACACATGTGAGATAAATGAAGACAAACATGCTTGTGGAAACAAGGATTCTTCTTTGTTTTATCTGCTAAAAGGATAAGAATGATTTCTGTCAAGACAAATGCCCACTGAATTACACAAAATGATAAAAGAAAAAGAAATTTAATGCAAAGCACTCATCAGCCTACCAACCTCCAGCACTGATTAAACAAACCCTAGCAATAACAGATTGGGGGGACAGGGCAGGGGGTGGGACGGACATTAACGGTTACATTTGTTGATGAATATTCCAAACTTTTTATCTTTTTTTCTTTCCCTGCCTCACCACCTCAAACTCTGTGGAATGTATGATATGGCCTTAATTTAAAAACTCTAAATCAAAGAAATATTGGGATATGTTTGGGAAAGTTGAATTCTTACTGTTATTTTCAAAGGCTGTATATTGAAATGCGTATCTGTAGACCTCTGGTAGCAGGAGGAATATTTAATTCACATTCCTATGAACATCTCAGGTCTTAATTCATTGCTAGTTTACACACTGTCTTCAACTATCTACCTACCTATTTCCCATAGAATTTAAATCAGAGATAATCCAAAGGAGGACAGGCTCAGAAGAAGGCTACACCAGCAGAATTTAAGATATACTGTAACACTCATTCTAGAATACCTCTGAAACTTTTGTTAGAGGCATAATGACAGTGTGTAACTTTAATACAAACCTTAATTGTATGTATGTAATTGTTACTGTAGAAAATGATGAGGCTGCGCCCAAGGAAAGGGACAAATGTGTCATCAGTCTCAAATCCCTTTGCACCCACAAGTCCAGCCCACCTTGAATTCCATTTACTCTTATCTGCCACCAATTTGCTTTGACTGTTAGTAGTTTACATTCTTGTAGAGAGCATTAGCTTACAATAAACCTACCATATTTTTCAGAGTATAAGACGCACCTTTCCCCCCCTAAAAGGGGGTGGAAAT